>JAZAYU010000610.1:0-107842 GCA_038501625.1 Corbicula japonica
CCCCCTACTTTAACAGTATATTGTGACAAATGATATCCCCTTAAATACTTGGCAGCAAACTCTGTGTGAAGAAGATGTAAAACCTCGAAAATAGTACTCGTGTTGGTGAAAGTGATGTAGATTATGACGGTGAAAACGTATTTTACAATTTTAGTTGATATTTATAAAAGCATCAAATGGATGAATCAAGTCCATAACCATAACGCAAAAGCTATGTAGAAAACAGTTAATAGTTAAAACATATTTGTAGTGGAGTTGTGACCCTTGCTGATTTTGATGTAAATTATGATATATAAATATATGTTTGAAGTTGATGTATCGAATAGTCCATAAAGCCTTTAAAGTAAAATCTATGACTTAAACAAATGTTGTAGAAATTGCTGGTTATTATAAAGATGATGATAGTTAATAAATATTTAAACTTTGAACTTTATATCTTAACCAGTTTTAATTTAAGTAACAACATGCATAATTTTGTTAACATGAAATCTAATTGAAACCGGGGCATGGCTTGAACAGTATTTGTAACCGTGTTATAGGTATTATTTGTTAAGCTGTAGATTTTGATGAATTTTGATGGATACATATTCTTACTTTCAAGCTGGTATCTTATGTTCTGTTTAAGTAAGGGGCCAAGTGCACATTTTGTTAAACGGCCTGGGTAAGTAGTATAGCTTCTATATTTTTCGAATAGTCGATTTTGATCAAATGTTTCCCAAATATTTGTTTATGTGATACATGTATGTCCTCTTGATATCTCTATTTTTTTTTACTTGTTCGTACCACAAATGCGATCCAGTGTTTTACGTATGACATTTAAAGTAACTACAGTGTATTGTATTATCAATATGCATGACTGAATGGGGTTTTACTCAGTATGTGAACAACACTAATAACGAAATCACCTTTTTCACACTTCATCATCTTTTTACTGGTTATGTACCATGTATAACGTAGCATGATTTTCGTTGTTTGTTACTGATTTTGTAATGTACACTCCCAATGTATTGTGAATGTAGCAGCGAACTTACTTCTTTGCCTTGTACACTCGGAAGATAACAGTTCCAATTAACGCTGCTATGACTGTAACTATAGCGACCACGATCATCGCAAACTCCCATTCCTTCAGCGACAGTTTACAGATGATATCACTCGATTTGCAGTAACAGTTAAAACTGCCAGCGGTGTTTTCACAGATTTTCCAGGCCTCACATAAGCCAAGCGAACATTCATCAGTGTCATGTTCACAGTATGGTCCTTGCCAAGAAACTGGACAATCGCATGTATAGAACTGGTCGAAGCTGACTGCTCTTCGAGTATCATTGCATGAATACTGGCGGTGATTCAAACCTACAAATGTTAATAAACGCCCGTAATTAAACAATATTTGTAACACTATGCAACATCTTTACAAACGAGAATGCATTTGATTTTAGGCTTTTTGTCATTATTTTGAGTGATGCTAGTTTTCTAATGAATTTAATCATATATGAACTTATCTAAAACTGCTTTACATAGGACATTTATCTATTCCTCATTTAATGATAAAGTCTGATTTTGTTGCGAAAATGTCTCGATTTATTGACAGTGAACAGACAAAGTCATTGGTTGTTTTCAATTAAAAATAAAGACGTTACATATCATACTTAAATATTAATTTACAAATGTATTTGCTTTTCATTAAAAAAAACAACAACAGAATACAACTTTCTATAGCCACACGCAAACAAATTGTGTGATCTGTTTAAGAGCAGTCTGCAGTCGTCATTCGACTTTATCAATAACAATCAAAATAATCAAAATCTCTTTTTTGGCAACATAAAGTTCAATAAAAATTTGCACACATTAGTGTTAACAAAGTATCTTGATTTGCACACGTAAGGAGTGAGAACAGTAAATGAAATATTTAGATTTTGAAATTCTCAAACACAAAAAAGTGACTATACTTTGATAAATTTCTTTTTTACTGACGACAGTGCAATGACGACTGTATATGCCCTTGAGAAACATAATATACTCCCGTCTTAACTTTCAGATTTGCTTTCACTTAGTATATGCACGGGCAGATTAATTAATCGAAATATCCTATATAATGGAATTTGCCTCTTTTTGTTCAGCATAGACTTTAAAATTGACAAAATATAAATTATTTCTAAAACATAATTTTTTAATTGTCTTCAGGGTAACGTTGCTTTGTAATAAATGACTACAATGAGATTCTGCCAAATATGAAAAATAGTAAAATATGTGTATGAACTTTAGATTTATAATACGTTTTCGCCCTATAACTATTTTGATAAGTGTCAGATTACTATTTCATATATAGCACTTCCTATTGATGGTTTGATTATGAAGCCTGTAATATTATTGTAAAAAGAAAATACACAATTTAACGGAAATGTATAAGTCAACAGCTCAATTTGATTGAGTACGTTTTAACTACAAGAGCAATAAAAAGTTTATTAAGTTAACAGACCAATTACAAGTTATCAATTGTTCGCTATCAACAGTGAACAAGGAACTCATCTGCTATTTTGTTTTATTTCAATTCCATAAAACATGGCATTGGATGCTGGGTAATACTCCTTCTTTCGCCAGACCGTTGTTTTATGGAACCTGCTACAATCCACCGTCGTTCTACAGCCTGATTCTGATCATTTCAGACAGGCTTTAAACACCCTAAATATTGCCTAGATAGCATAACACTGTTTTAACCTGATTTTAACTCTTTTAACAATTTCACCCCTGTTTTTCTTTGACGTCTTCTTGCAATTTAAAAACTTTGATTCTTGCACTGACGTGCACCTGCTAGTAATACCCGAAAGGGGTGTACAGCAGTATACATAGATAGATTATACAAAGAAAACTACATTAAACGACGTAACGAGAGAACATAAATAGTGATAGACATTTCATAATAATAATGGTGATAGACATTTCATAATAATAATACACAAAAACGGCAGAACCAGGCATACATATTTTATAAAAAGACGATTTTAAAGAACTATTTATAAACAAATGAACTGTGTTCGACGACTAAAAATGAAGTTGTACATGATAACTGTAGTCACTATAGTTAATATTGAGTTATCTGCTACGTCCTCTGGAGGTCGTTGAGCACGATACTTATGTAATATGTACAGCAGTATAGATAGATAGATAGATAGATAGATAGATAGATAGATAGATAGATAGATAGATAGATAGATAGATAGATAGATAGATAGATAGATAGATAGATAGATAGATAGATAGATAGAACTTATGTAATATGTACAGCAGTATAGATAGATAGATAGATAGATAGATAGATAGATAGATAGATAGATAGATAGATAGATAGATAGATAGATAGATAGATAGATAGATAGATAGATAGATAGATAGATAGATAGATAGATAGATAGATAGATAGATAGACAGACAGACAGACAGACAGGTAGATAGATTATATAAAATAAAACGACGTAACGAGAGAACATAAATAGTGATAGACATTACATAATCATAATACACAAAAACGGCAGAACCAGGCAGACGTACTTTATAAAAAGACAATTTAAAAGAACTATCTATAAACAAATGAACTGTGTTCGACGACTAAAAATGAAGTTGTACACGATAACTGTAGTCACTATAGTTAATATTGAGTTATCTGTTACGTCCTCTGGAGGTCGTTGAGCACGATACTTATGTAATATGTAAAAAGTGCCTCTAAAATTACTTTTGTGAAATACATATTTCCGCCGGTTTTAAGATGGCTGATTTCAAAATATTTTAGGATATACTTCTTACTTTTTAAATTTTGCCTTTCGCGTTGTCTATGATATGCAGGATTTATATTCTCAAATCCCCTATCAAAATTATATTTTGTTTATTTCCGCCACAGGTTTCTCGTTTAGGGCAAACCCATTATTTTATCTGGGGACCATATGTCGCTGAACATGGAATGGTATTAATATGAAAATACCGCACTGATAGTTCCACGTACATCGCCATATGTGGCCATCGTGTGGCGTGGATCTAAATTTTACTGTTTATTTGTGTAAATATTGAGTTGCGCTCAATCCGGGGCTCCGCGGTGTGGGCAGTAATATGAATTTCCATTAGTGTCCACGGACAGGCTCAATCAAACCGAGCCTGCATTTTTATATTTGTGTTCGGTGGATTTCAAGGTTCTCTTTTTATCTATTTCTCAGTTATGGATACTTTAACGAACTACTTACGGCAACGCTACCTTGATATAACCTTATAGAAAGAGTAGAACAGAGAATAAAACAAGTATCCGAGGAGGACATTTCAATGGATAATATTGAATAATAACAGCTTAAAGATATAAGAGAAATTACTTTTGCAAATTCCGTGTAAACACTTATTTTCCATCACAACCACTGCCACGGTTATAACATCAGAAAATGTTCCGTTGCTATCCTTGGCGGCTATTTTGATTCTTTCAATTCCAAAATACGAATCGTTCATTAGACCGTAAGATATTCTTGCACTTTTCCAATCGACTTCTGATGGCCGTACTTTTAAATCGAAGAAATCACACTAAAATGAGAAGAGTAACATTTGTATTAACGTTTTATTGCAGTGGTCCGATTAAAATAAATCAGTACCTAAAATATTTTGTGTTTACAAGTTTCAACAATATATGGATATCCGTATCATTGACGTCGTGTTTTCAAAGGTTACTTGGCTTTGAATCAAATGAGTGCGGGTTTAATTGTAAGTATTGAATTCGTTTAACTCAGGTTTACCATATGTTAACTCTCCATTAGACGCATAATTTTAAAATAAATTGTTTTGAACCTTATTGAATTGTTATTCAACAGCGTGTTACATGTAACATGTATAAACCATGTAAATAGATCTAATTATAATATTAATATTCTGACTATTATCGTATTTCTAGAAAGTTTGTCAATAAAAGCTATCGAAGTTAAATCTACCATCAATTTGCATCTCAATAACCTATTTATTGTGCATTGTTCATGTGTATTTATGTGGATGCATAAATTTATGTTAGCCTAACACCGCCTAAACTTTCTAAAGGAATTATTTTGCAAAGTTAAAACTTGTTGTAAAAAATGTGTGCAGTCCGGGTTATTTTTACAACCATGATCTTTTGCACAAATAAACATATCTGAAAATAAAGACAAGGTCAATGTCTACGAGCCTACAACTTAGGCTGTTAAGCACGTTGCATATATTTGTGTTAATATTCAGTTTCGCTCAACCCGAGGCTAGATGGAGTCGACATGAAATATTAATAACAATAACAGCCCACTCGCAGGCTCAATTTTATTTTTTAAAGCCACAATAAACTTGCCAAACAGCATATTTTGTATTAACCAAAACATTTTAGATTTCACCTGTATGAATAATAACACAAAAAAATAAACCTTACAATAAGAAAAGGGTATTATCTTATTGATTTACAGCATGTTTTGGGCGTTTTTCGGATCATTTATTTTGTTTACAAAACAAACAGCGAATCTTTCCGAGCTGATTCTCGGCAACTCTCGGCAGGCGAAGGTCGCTAATTATACAGAATGACCTCACTGCGTTCTTACGGTCCACTTACGGAAAAAACCGATAACTTTTCGCCGAGTGATTGTAAACATTGGTTAGTAATTTTGTGGGCTACAAAAATACTATTCGGACCGGGTCTCAATGATTTGGGATTATTTGAGGACATAAATAGTTGGTCATTTATACTTTCTTTTGAAAAGGGTCAACGTGGTTAATTAATTTTCACAATGAAAAAAAAAACGTTTTGGCAAGTTTAATGTGGCTTTAAATAATAAATAATCTTTAGAATGTATTAATACATACAATAATTAAAGGTTATGGTACTACGCCATTGTATTAAGTATACTATCGGTTATATAAGCGTTTGGATGATATTTGTGTTTACTCCTGTTTTAGTTATGTTTTATTAATTGGATTGGGGAAGAAATCTGCACTAACACGAAATATGTTGTTAATATTTTTATTCCGACGTTTCGATTTATAATCTTCATCAGGGAATAACAACATCAATTGCGTGACGTCGTCAAAACGGCGCGTAAACGCCACTTTGACGCTGCCACAAAATAGCGGAAAAACGTATATTAAATTATGCAAATTTATACACAAAGCAAACCCAAAATATGATAAAATAAAACATTGGATCTAAACGATACTAGCAGTTTCTACATAGAAGAAGAGAAATTATTAATTAGATTCGAATGTAAATATAAAAGTAAGTATCAGTATTTACAAAAAATTTTCTAACCTTGGTATTATCGCATGACGCCATGTCAAATACTTTGTCAATCATCATGTCCGTTAAATTAAAGGTTCCAGAGGAAGTTTCGGTAGAGGATATTATTTTAAGCTTTTGAAGTTCATCGATATCAAATGCAACAATCGTGCCAAGATTCATTGTAAACGGTATCTCGTTTTGGTCTCGGAAGATCTGTAAAAGAAACTCGTTTACTAGTCTAAGATTGAATACGATTATATTCAATTTATTAAAATATATGTTTCGGAAAAAATACATATTACTATATGAGGATATCTAAGAAAAGGTAAGAGATCTTAAAAATATTATTCTTTGTTTTTAATATTATTGTCATGAGATATATAGCCCGATGTACAATTTATAAAAACTTTAAAATCTCAAATCTGGCTTCCAAGTTTTTGAACTCATTAACAGTATTTATTATACATTTCGAATAATTGATTAAGTTTAAAGAAAATGAATTGTTTTATTGTTTTCAACAATTTTTATCATAGTGTTTCAACATCATGTTAGATTGATATATTATAAGTTCGGTTTACCAGAATTTCTTCTGTTGGGTCAGGTAGCAACATTGACTTTCCGTCGTCTGCTATGAGAAATATGTTTGGTGGGTCATTTAGTGGTACAACCTCTATTGTAATGGAGTATTCAGAATGAGCAGGTAATATGTCTTCCCAGAGAGGTTCATCTTGAAGTACTATACTCAATGTGCCAACTCCGTAACAGTTTCGACAAGGATAAATGGTCAAGCTTAAATAAAAATTCTCAAGTAATAATTTTGACCACTTACATGTATTCAGTTTAGCTACATCTAAAGATCTTATTTGATTGGTGTGACTTAAACAAATAAGTAAGTTAAAATTTACATCTTCATTCTAAATGTGGAAGAATATAAACTTATGATACCCGATCAGTGTATACCTACTTAGATTGTAACATACTTGCACAAAAAAGTCAAACTGAGTGTTTAGTTACTCACATTCCATTGGAATCTAAGGTCACGTTTCCAAATATTTGATTTAATGATGTAGCATTGAACAATATTGGATCGTTTTCTTTGTCCACAGCAATAATGCGAATCTGAAGATTATCTGAAAAATATTATTATTCTTATTTAAGAAACTTGTATTAAAATATTTCAAGAGAGATCAACATCATAAACAAAGATAAAATTAAAGCAATGGCGGCATCCGAGAACATCCAGATTTAACGAAATCAAAAGGAGATTGTTAGATCTACGGACACTTCCCTAGATTCCTATGGGTAGATTGTAAGTTATTTATCAAAATACACGTATTACATGTATGAATCAGAAAACGGAAGCATTTTTCAGAAAGACAAGTTTATTAAGCAAGACATTTCTTATTGGCTTCGTTTTTGTTGGCCCAAGTATGCCGGGGTCCAATAATAAGACCAATATGAATACGCTTGATAAATGTAAAGTTTATTAACAAACAAAATATTTATATTACTTGATTAAAAAAAACTGTCTAAGAAGATGCTGTGTCAGCGCTTATTTTAATATACGGCAAGCCTAAAACTGTATTGTAACTACATGTAGTCTCACATTAGCCAAGCATTGCAGATATGTATGTTTTCGCTTTTCTCAATCTAAAGTGTATGTAATTTATCAATATTTAGCTTTGATTCTTTAAGCAACATTTAGTTTAATAAACTTGCTCTAGAGTTAACGATAATAAGTTGAAGATATATATTGCACATAAAACGTTTTTCAAAAGCGTCAAAAGAAACTAAATCTCTGCATATTTTCGATTTGTCTTTAAGCCATTTCTTTAACTTCAGTTTATCATTTTTAGATAAGGTTGTAATTAATGATATCGAGGATAATCTTACTTTCAAAATGGCGATATTTTACCTAGACATATAGGAGCCATCCGTAATGGCCCGATTTGTAAGCAAATCAGGATATAAAATCTCATTCTAGCCCAGAAATTCTCGTAAAGGCCAAGCAATTCTCTTTTTAACTAAGATTTGGCTTTATATTGATTTGATGCGATTCAAATGAGACGGGCATATTTGTACATATTGTGGTCCATATCAAATACCGGTAGTTAATGAATAGAAGATATAGAAGGTATATTCGTTTCACGTAAGCTTATATAGGGAAATCCAACTGCCGAGAAACAATCTACGCACACATAATCGAAATTTAGTAAGTAAAGTAAAATATAATAAGGAATATTACACGCATATATGTACATACGTAGCAAATAGTAAATATTGAAAAGATGCTCTTTTATTAAATTAAATATAACAAGAACTTCAACTTACTCAAATTATCGATTGAACGATTGTCGTGATTTGAATAGATAAACCTCATAGATTAACGAAAAACAAACACATACACAATGCATTTACCGGGAACAAGGCAGATAAGCAATATAGATATACAGACTTAATCGGCAATCTCCGTCCAGTAAAAGACAATCTCTGTAGTTTTATATATCCCATCTCAATTTAGAGTTTACCAACCTGCATCTTCTTCCAGAGATATATATGTTGGTTCAATAAGCTCTGGTGGCGAATTCACGACTTTCGCACTCACAATGGACACTGCAAACTGTGTTTCGGCGTAGAAGTAAGTTTCATTTTTGCTAAGAAGGTCATTACTGGAACGGGAACGTCTAGTGTTGCATACCTGATTACAATCAAAATACTATTAAAATATTTATACAAAAACCACCCAGATAAAACAGGCCGAAAATTGAAACACTATTATTTTAGGATTTAAATTAACCAACAAAATTATTTTGCTAAACGGCCTTTCACAGAACGAACCTGTTACTCTCAGACTGAAAATCGCCGAAAACGATATATTTGACTGACTCCAGGCATTGTTTAATTATGCCATTATGTATAGTTAAAAACAACAAAAAAATACGAGTCTACAAGAAATCGCAGCAGTCTTTGTATGAAAAAAATCATTATTCATAGATAAACTATTCTGTATATTTTAACTTTACATGTATACACGTACTAAACGATGGGATAAACAGACAAGAGACCGTCGAAGACGGGTGATGCTCACCGATTAGGTACTTTGTCACAAAAACGGTTAGTTGTATAATTATTGAGGTTAAATTTGAAAAATCTGTGGTGAAATGCTATAAAATAACACATAATGAAACCTGCGCGTGACATTTCGTCTTACTATGGTTATCATTTCTGTAAATAATTTTAAAATCCAACTTCAAATAAAAAGTTATGGGCCGGACACGATTTTACTACACGGTCATGCTGTTTCTTTGACCTTCAAGGTAGCGACCCAAACATTGCACGCGACACGTCGTCTCATTATGGTGATCATTTTTGTGAAATAAATTTAAAATCCAATTTCAAATATAAAAAGTTATGAGCCGGACACAATTTTGATACAAGGTCCTGCTGTGACCTTGACCTTCAAGGTAGCGACCCAAATGTTGCGCGCGACACGTCGTCTCATTACGGTGATCATTTACGTAAAAAAAAAATTTAAAACCGACTTTAAATAAAAAAGTAATGGACCGGACACGATTTTGCTACAAGGCGACCCAAATATTGTGCGCAATACGTCGTCTCATTATGGTGATCATTTCTGTGAAATAATTTTAAAATTAAACTTCAAATAAAAAAGTTATGAACGGGCACGAATGCAAGACCTACGGACTGACGGACGGACGTACGTACGGACAACCCGGCGACTCTATGCTCCCCCTAATTTCTTCGGGAAGCATCAAAATGTCTTAATAATTGATAAATAAAGCAGAAAAAAGTTATGCTTTATTTGTTTCGCATTGCTCTATATGAATAGTTTCAAGTAAAGAAAAAAAATCGTTGATACGTATTAATAAATCACCACTGAATTAAGATAATTTAAATTACGTAACTTAAGATTAAAACCGGTATTGACTTCATTATTACGATGACATGTGAATGTTGCAATGTTTAATGTTTACATTACCATTACAGTGGTGGTTTGTTCTAGGTAGTTATCTTCTATGGTAGAATTGTGTAACTGGCAAGTTTCGTTAGATATCTGCCATTCTCCAGCATCTAAATGGAAGTTGTGAAATTGAAATTCTTGTTAACATAATTTTTAATAAAGTGTTCTGAACTTTTTAAATACATTAAATTTTATGTTTGTCGTCAATTAAGACTTTTTAATTTGTATAATTTTGTTTATTACATTGTACTATGTTTGTTTTGTTATTGTTAAGGGCGAGAATAAAGCATTGTTGTTAAATGTTAAGTAAAAGACAAAAGAAAAATATTCAACCTGCATTCCAGTGTATCAGCATGGTCATATTGTCATCACCAGATGCGTTGAAGTTGGACTGTGGAAAAGTTATCTTTAATGGACCAGGTAATGGCAGCTGTCCTATAGAACTTACTGTAAAAACCCTTCCGAACGTCTGAATTCTGTAACCAATAAAACATAACATAGAATCTCTTATTCAAAAGCAGGGAATTAAGAGTAAAACGATAAATGAACTTTCCTTAGAAATACATGCGAAACATAAGATAAACTAAAGAAAAAATTACATATTGAATTTCAATGTAATGATTTAATACAGTTAATAAGTTTATGCATGCTTCTGCAAATAATGTTGGTAAAAAACTCTCGCATTTATTAAAAAAATCAAATAATTAAAACATGTTTTGATTAAAACAGTGACAACCTACTTTTCTTATTGTTATCTCATTCTTTTATCTTTGGAATATACCCTGCTAATTATTGAATGGTATTATTCTAAAAAAATACCGCATCGATTGTTTCATGTTCACCGCAACGTGGTTTGGGGTGAATCAATATAGTACTGAATACGGGGGTAAATATTGAATTATGTTCAACCCAGGGCTAGGCGGCGCGTGCA
The DNA here is from genome assembly GCA_038501625.1 of Corbicula japonica. Taxonomy (NCBI): domain Eukaryota; kingdom Metazoa; phylum Mollusca; class Bivalvia; order Venerida; family Cyrenidae; genus Corbicula; species Corbicula japonica. Next base: position 11,167 of record JAZAYU010000610.1, read on the forward strand.
GTAACATGCATTCCATCACCACCAATAAACAGGTTCAATAAAACTGAGCCTGCAGTACTGACATATTAAATGTCGTTTTCGTTGGAAAAATACCTTTTGATCTGTCACAAGACAGGAATACTTTTATTCGGATGAGAACATGTTACATTTACCTTCTATAAAGTAATCGCTCGGTTTGGTTAGCAGTAGTGCTTGGATTTACGATGAAAGGAATGAATACCGATGAAGCAGTAGAGTCATACGACACAGTCAAATCAGCTGCACTTAACTCATTTATCAATAAACTTTGTCCATTCTCAAGGGCTGTAAAATATTACATATAGATAAATTTAAGTCAAGTCAATCGATAATATAATAGAAAATGCATATGATGTTATAAAAATTTTATATCATCATATCGGAACTTATCACCGATTTACAGTTAATAAATAATAATATAAATGAAACACTAGAATGTAAATAAAACACTGTAATCAACGATCCTGAAACCACTTAAACCGATCTCCAAACATTACATTCTTGATACTTACTTTCAGGAGATTCAACGACTATGTCTATAGTACTTCTTCGTTTTCTTTGTTTCGAACCAACTGATGCAATTATAGCGTTTCCATGTTCCGACGTCACTAGATTGGCATTTTCATTTGTTATCAATAATGTATTTACGAACTTGACGGTACAAATTTCCGCTTTATTGCACAATTTCATAAACAGAAACAGTGTTCTTCCAGTTTCCATTCGGAAGGTATTATCATTCGTGTCCTCGGTTTCAAAGTTATACAATCCTTTACTAAGTACTCTTAGTTCTGATATTTTTCGAAATGCGACGCCATCAATCCAAAGAGAGCCATTTTTAATTTCAACCACACCAGATGTATTGTAACCAACCCAAACACATGGCACAATGTCGTCAATCGTATCTTTGTTACTGCCGACACAGAAGTCTGTAATAGAAAATCAATAATTCTACACCAAAGCACTTTTGTAATGACATAATTAACAACAGACAATACGAAGCACACATCGTTTCACAATCATGTCAATAAATAAAAACTTCATTCAATTTGGATAGAATGAAACATATATATGTAAGTCATCGCTTTGTTATCTGTACAAGAGCCGGATTTAAAAAGCTTACCGTATCTTCTGACGTTTGGATCCGTACTTAGAGTCCACGATTCTCCACAAGCTGTAGGGTCTGAAGACTCTACGGCCGACGGCGGATACACTTCATGATCAAAATGTTCCGCACCGACTGCCTCCGCTGACACGGATTCTACGTCTGGAGCTTCAAGCAGGACCGTTACACCTTTGAAATAAAGATAAGTATTATCTTGTTGCAGGTGTGTAGGAAAAGTATTCTTTTAAAATTGGTACATCCGCATAGTCATTCGCAGGTGTTAATACGTATAGGATAATATGTTGTAAAGATTGAACGTACAACGAATTCATATCACTGGCAACAGCATCATTAAGTCAACATCCAGAGAAAAAATTATACACTCTGGGATCAAATGTAAAACGGTAAAATGTCTTTATTTTTTTAAATTCATTAACTAATAAAATATAGTAATACCATTTTCGTCTTTCCAGAGAGTTGTGAGCCCTGCCTCGTTGGTACACTTTATACTTATATAGTATGTGGTGTTATGCTTCAAAATACCCTCTAGTTTTGAATTAATTCCTGTTGAAAACTCTCCTGTAGATACAAACGACTGAATATCTGTGCCACCTATATATGTACCAATAGCCCACTCGTATTTCTAAAAACAAATAAACACTTTGTGATGGCATAGTTATATTATTGTATCTTCGGCACTATACCAAAATCCTAATAATATGTTTGCGTACATGTACCAGGTTAACTGGATACATTTGTTTTTCTATTTATAATCCGGAAGACATCTCCACAATCAATAACTAAAATGTATAAAATAAAATGAATAGCTCAATGTCAAGTCTGCTAAGCAACAGGCCAAGTTAATAATTAATTGTTAAACAGTGTTGGTTTTACATCTTAAAAGAATGTTTACAAGTGATAGTTCCTGAATCCGTTTCAAAGCTAAGTTACATGTAATCATACACAGTTTTGTTACTGAATGAATTACTATTGTTACGTCAAACGTAAAACTACCTGTATTTCACTGCGATCATCATTGCAAAGCCAGAGGGCCTTAATTGTATTATTTGAACCCTGGAAATCTGATGGCGTGAATTCTCCTTGGCGCACGTCGATATACATCATGACAGTTTCATCAAAGACAGGCGGAGTTGTGTCAATGTAGAATCCATTTGATGACGATATAGCATCGGCTCCAGATCCCAGCACAGCTCTCACTTGCAGAGGTAGAAAACAAATGCACATTCAAAAGCAAAATCAGTTTGAAGTAGGTATTTCTAAAAGAGTTGTAAATGAACTGTTCTTCTGAATACAATACTGACAGACAATTATAAAATTTAAACAATACCCGAGATACATTGTGTTGCAACAGATAAATAGTTTGGTTTTTAATTTAAAAAAAGTCACATGCATATCAACAAAACACAGCTTCCCCGAACAGTTAAAATGAAGGGAAGAAAATATAGAGCGTGTATTTAAATGGTCAATTTCAAGTAAGTCTCGTCAATACAACAGAGAATCTTTTCATTATCGCCTTGATCCGGTCAATGGCAAAATTGCAACTGAAAAGGGGTAACACTGTTCTAGGTTGCAGCTTAACACTTATTAAATTAATTAACAGGAGTTAAGTTTACAAATCATAAGCTGAAAAAGAGAGCGCATGAAAAATAATTTGATTTAAGCTCATTTTAATGCCATCTGAGTTGTAATTAATCAAAATATATTTCACTCGTCCTTTCAAACACCGTTTTGCAACTGTTACACATATTTCCATTTTCTGTTATGTCTGCAAGATAATATGTTCAGATCACAGATACATAAGTAGTTATGCAACACTGAATGTAAATATTCTAATATTAAGACTGTGCGCAGTTAACAATATCGCCCTATGATGGAGAAGACAGTGTATGAACATTCTGTACTTTGAAGCATTTGAGTTTGAATAACATTTATATATTATTATTATTATTATTATTATATTATTTATGTCCGTCACACTTATATTACATTCTTTTAAGCCTTATTAATGGGTGTTAAACCATTTTTTTTTAAAATATGGAATACTATAATCAAATGCAAAAGGGTAAATAAAACAAGGTAGAGGCGACTTTAAGCTATTATATTTCTTCTAAAATTGTTTACTAGTGCACCACAAATTGCTAAACAAGTTAAAAAACACTCGGTTATTTTTGCATGAGATGCATTAAAATCTGTTTTTGTTAGAATTATAAAATTCAAACCTAAGGTAAGATATTAAATAACGATTCTTTAGTCTTTATTACATTAAACAACACGATCACAAGTAACGAAATAACCTGCAGGCTGATAGCAATATTTAAATTTTGAACAATCTCAATAATTTTTCTTTTTCCCTTATCAGTAAATCAGTAGTTTTATTGTAATAACTGTGTTTTCTAGTTGGTATATTGTATTTACAACAAACGGTATGTGTTTCCGTATTATGTAATAATAAGATATAAAACGTTTAACTCTATATTTTCAATTTTACCTCTAAGGTCAATAGTTAATTCGTAAATTTTAACTAATTGTCACGTTCAGTTGAGAACTTTTGTCGCCCTGTGTTTTTTTGTCAACAAATAAAATCAAAGTATAAAACAGTCAAATAAACACAACATCACAATGTTGTCATGCTATTTCCCATTCTGGGGAGCGAACCCAAATGGCGACAGCACCTAGACATTCAGTTACAATTACGCTACCTACTATGCAAAAGCCGAAAAAAAACAACCCAAAAAAGGTTGATCGGATAACCCTGATAAACGTTATCATCATTGCATGGCAACGGTTACCGATTATTTTTGACTGATGATAGTACTGACTATATATATGCAAGAAGACTTTTGACGGCCACCACATGACACAAATTGCCCTATTGTGAATTTCAAATGATATTTCTAATACTTGGGGGCGGACCCGTACGGCGACATCGCCTAGTCATCAGACCATATCAGAAAAATTAGTCTGTAGAAAATGTTTTCCCTTTAGCTGTAGAATAAGCAATATAACTACATCTTCTGATAACTAAAGCTCTTGTTGTAAGTAAAAACATTAATGCATATCAGGAATCGCCACACTCACAAAACACAGCCTTCCTTCGCAGCGAAAAAGAAGAGAGGAAGAGATAGTGCATGTTTGATATAAGTATGTCAATTCAAATAGGACGCCACAAACAATTAACAAAAAAAAGAACCTTTGGGGATACCGCCTTGGAACGGTCTGTGGCAAAATATATTGCCACTGGGGGTTTAACCGAAACGAAATAAACGATATGTTCTGTTCCTTACATTTCTTACACATTACAAGTGCAACTTTCTTAATCATCATTAATTGTATTGGCATATATAGAAAGTACAGGCATACACTTTGTGAAAAAGGCCAACATAAAACACTTTACAAATTTATATTGACACACGCAATTTTTATTTTTGTTCATAATTTGCATCATAATTCTAAAACATGTTGAAACATTTTCATGGGGATTTTTTAAACGCCCCATTATTAAATTGCTTTTAGCAGATTGACAATTGATTAAAATATTTAATCAATGACCTTAAAAGAATTGAATGAGTCACAAACTTATTTTTTGACATAAAGTGAAACTTTTTTAACAAAGAATAGTATTGCTTTACTTATTTGTCAGAAACGGTTTGACGACTAAACGTAACTTACCTGTTATATAATATGCTCCATCATATGAAGATTTAAGCTGAATATTGGTTAAAGAGAAGTGAACAAGAGAGTAGCCCGCTAACGAACACGACGGTTGGCACTCAAACCTCGAGCATGAATCGCTGCAAGGTACACATGGCTTTCCAACCTGTTTTGCAATCAAATACACCATTACTTGTTTTCTTTATTCTTCTCATGATTTTGTGTTAATTTCGTTACATAACTCACAAAATTAAAACAAAACTCAATAACATTAATCGAGATGTAAATGCTTTCCAAAATTAACACTTAAAACATGAAAAGACTACTTCTAGATTACTGAGCATGAATATCTCGCGAACGTATATAATTTATCTTAAGTGCTTCGTGGTCAAAATAGATGAAAAGGGAACTTTGAAAGCCACCGAACACGGTAAATATAATTGAAATAATTGAAGGCTCGGTATGATTGAGCCTGACACGAATAAGTTATACATACCATCTGAAACTGGACAACATCACTGCCTTGTAGAGTTGTTCCGATGGCTGCTTCGTAACCGACAATTGCATTGTTACCTCCTTCGAAAGGTTCACCATATCTACAGAGCTCTTTCACATCCGGTGGCATGACCAGCTGCTTAAATGTGGCTTTGGCGTTCCATAAGTTAAACACAGTTAGATTGGGAACGATGTTGTTTTTATGCCAAACGTGCAATACTAGTTTTGTTGACACGTTCAGGAAGGGTATACCGCACATTTCTGAGACCTGTTTGTCATCAACAATGGCTTGGATACAGTAAGTAACCTGTGTAAAAGTACATAAGTACAATTATATCATTTTGTTTAAGAAGAATATTGTGACTTGCCTTTAAACATTCTCAACAAATAATGATAAAAAGCTTCTTATTTTTCAAAATGGTAAGTACTCAGATGTTGAAGATTTGATTATGTCCCTTGTTAATTTAAAACATAATATAATAGTAAATTGTACGAAATGATATCGCTTAAATGTAGTGTTACAATAGGGTTTAACGGGCGTCTTGAACATTTCATAAACCCTATCTCCTCCATACACTTTGGCCAGGTCGAAAAGCTGTGTTTTTTACAATGTGACTATTCTTGATTTAGAGCTACATTTCTTCACTTTTCTTCATCTTAATTTTATGATCGGATTACTATGATATTAAGAAATAAAGAATCGTATCTACTTGCGGTTTCACTGTTAAAAGTTTTTGCACTTTTATTAAAAGACCTGACATGATTTTGCCTGATGGCCGTTATACATTGTTGATATAGAGGATATTTGTTTTTTCCAGTGCAAGACAGAAATATATTTCACCGAGTGAGCTCCGGAATTAGTTTTTTCACGAGTGGCGGAGCCACGAGTGAAAATACATAATTTCAAAGTTCACGAGTGAAATATTTTTCTATCTTTCACTGGTAAAAACAAATTTTCCTTTTTTATGCTTGTTGTTCACAATTTGTGTGAATTTGACAAATTCCATAAATGGCGCCAAAAACGTTTGTTCATGACGTGAAGTCATGACGTCATATACACAAACCTGAGCCCGTTTTCTAAACGTTATCATTCACAATGTTATGAACGTTTGGGTACCAACGTGAAAAATCATTGAAAATAAAAATGATATTCGATTGTTTGACAACAGTGAAATAGCACTTTTATTTCACCGGGAAAATTCTATAATATACTGGAAAGCTTAAATAAAAGTGTTTACGCAATATATATTACTGGTATCGCTTTTCAAGACGTTTCAAACTGCCATTTCATAATTCTGATGCTAAAAGATATTTCCTATCTCGTGTGTCTGTGCTATGTAAATAAAGCATTGTTTCATAAACTAAACTTAAATACAGCATCAGAACACCATTACCTCACGTTTGGTGGGCTGGAATTGAATATTAATGTTGGGTTTCGAAAAGATACAGCAAATTATTTACCTTTAAACGAGAGTAGAACTGAACTATTTTCGAATTACTTAATGTCGCCTTTTTTATTTCAGTATTATCTCAACAACATAAATGCAGTATGATGTATTGATCGACTTTTGTATATTATATATATAGAAATATAGATATATATATATATATATATATATATATATATATATATATATTATGAATTTTAGTTCCGTGAATGGATGCATAAGCTTTTACCTATTAAAGTTACGTGTGCTTATATTTTTCGTAGTGCTGCTCACAATTTATGCAAATTTCTGTTACGATAAAGTCTAATTTATATTTGAACATATCTCAACGTTATTATAAAAACCTCCTTCAAATGCTGTGTATTATTTCACCCAAGGATCATGTTTGCATGAAATCGGAACCTTCCTTAGCCGTCTTGAGTAAACGAACGAGTTAAAATTTGTAAATTTTGTACATCTGAGGAGGTACCTCACAAAAGTGTATTTTTGTCATTCTGAATTCGGGAACCCGGGCAACATAATTAGGAAAACAAGAGATTTTATAGGAAATATGGACGAATTCGAATTTCGAACACAAAAACTGACAGAAAATACAAACGCTTCTTACTGACATATCTTCCTTAATATTCCAAAAAATGACTTTATATCGGTGAAAGTCCTCTGAAGGATCAAAGTCAATCTCTGACTTAACCGACATCAACTCGCCACTGTTGTTAAAAAATCTGCACCATGTTACAATGTACGGAGGTTCGCCTGCAACGAGATTTGCAAAAAATGGACAAAATATACGATATACATGTATTAGTTATTTCAGTAAGCTGATAAACGATGCTTGAAATCTCAAAAATATACTTATTTCATAAATGTATGCATGACATACTGCTTATCTTACCATACCTGAGAATATCTGAAGTCCACAGCTTTGTTGAGCAGTTGGATGATCGTATGAGTCTGTTCTGTTTGCATCAATAGTGGTATCATTTAAATCAACATTGTCTAAAGTCTGATTGGCTTTCTCTAAGAATTCGGTGCAGTTGCAAGCACACACGGTCTATTGTTAAATAGATAATAAAATCGTTAATTTCGAACTATGCAATAATTAATAATTAATAATTTTCTTATCTGCATTGTCGGTATGACTACACTATATAAATATTAAATATTCTAGGCTAGCATGACCATACTGAGAAGAACATATTGACATTAAATGGATGTGGTCAATATTTGATTGTGATGTTAAAACTTCACAATTTGATTTTGACGCTACATTTTTATTTGATTACGTACCTCCTTAACTCTTCGAAAAAGAAGAAGAAATAAGCAAATAGAAATTGTGCCGTGGATATCTTAATTTTATGCATCTTAGAAAGTAAATATTAATGTATGAGAATAAGTTTGAAATGCATGCATTCATGGGATATCATGCGCTTTCGTGGCAGATATTACACGTACCGCATTAACTTCAAAGCAGCAGCTGCATGACCCCTCTTCCCAGTTTATTGGCTCGTGATTATATAAATGAAGGTCATTGTCTTCACCGTCCCAGAAGGTTACGCCAGTAACTGCCTTTCCGTCCCCATCAGCCGCCTTTATTGATATCTGTGGTAATAAGCATTTTATACTATTAAATTCTAATTGAATAATAAGAAAACCTTGACAATAAAGCGAAAATGAAAAAGTCATTATCGCTGATTTAGTTTGAAAACCAGTGTGGTTACTGCATTTGAACTGTCGATTGCGAAACGTTCAATGTTAAGATTTGGTAAAAGACATTTGGTATGAAAAGATTAATTTTCAAATGGAGAGCACAAATAATCGACGAAATGAGAACATAATGCATCACTGCCTTTAAACGTTAAGCGGCAAATCAAATTTGCATTCCTAGCCCAAGCAGGCATTTCCAGTATTGATTCCTACTTCATAACACCATCTTAATGCTTTGAAATTCTAACGCATATTTTTTCTATCAACGACTTGTTACATGTGAAAGCAAACTTCGGATGTTAAAAAAAGATTCTTGACTTAACAACAGTGTAATCAACAGACTGCCGGACACCTAAATGCAATACACCACAGACACACTATTAAAATGTTAACCTGATAAGTCCCTCCATCTTTTAGATCAGCTAGCCTCATATATGCAGCCGAGTAAACTTTTTCAGCTTTCGAATCTCTAGCTATTTTGATGGTAATCGCATCTTCGTAAGCATCTCTGTGAATGTTGACTTCCCTGTGTTCAAGTTTCCAAGCCAGTCCCTCTGGATCATTCAGATTTCTCCTCTGTAGAACCGTCCATGATGTACCCAGGAGTGAAATGTTCCTCAAAGGACATGTGTCGCTTACTTGTAGAGGGTAGTGTAACAAAGTTCCTAATATAAATTAATTACCTTTAGTTTTCTTATGGCACCGTTGAACAAAATCACAGCAAATTAATTGTAAGTGATACTGCAGATTTACCGCCTCGGTAAGATCAGTGGCAAAATATGTTAATCCTGAGTTCACAAAAGTGAAATATGCAAATGTGACGAAATTAAGAACATAATGGGTTATGGAATTTGAACTTTGACAATTTGCGAATTGCGGTTTAAACAAGGTTATAAGATGCATAAAGATCACACTTGCCCAAACAGATTCTAACCTGAACAAACAAGTTCAGGTTTTTTAAGTGAAATAGTTTCCACTCAAAGGTACATAAACATATAGAACATAAAACGCTTATGGCACTGTCAAGCTAAAAGGGGTGGGAACTCACGACTTGAGCACCCTGAGTCAAATCAACAAGAACACGATGGCAGGAATAAAAGAAACAAATTCATCTTCTTCATGCTTTTACAAGATATTCACAAAAATATTCAAGAAAATTTAAACAAATACCAATGTCGTGCCAAAAAATGGGAAAGTACATGTATAGCGGTCGAATGTAGAGGAGTTTATCATCAAGCGTTCAAAGCGCTTCTCTTTCTTAGGTAAATTTACTGATCTTTCTAATGACTAGCTTGGGGAAATTAATATGTCCTTCGTGTTTTAAATGATACGCATATATCCACAAACTACTTGTTGAGAAATACCTTTACCAATGATTATTTTAACCTTCAGCTCTATGTTTTGATTGAATATAAAACTTGCAAATTTGCTAACCCACTAAAATCATGTTGAACACAAAATTACATTATTTTATATCCTCGAATATTTTACTTTGCAACTTTTCGAGCTCGACTCCCAGTAATACTTTGGCAAATACCTGAAGCATTACAGAGACTTGGTGTTTTTCGTACACTGTTAAACACACAGAGCAGAGACACGTGTGCGGTATGCAAGAAAAGTTAATCAACGATCAACTTACAGGGGCTCTGTTCTCAGTAAGTTCATTGAGTACCCGACCTTGTTAGACAATGTTGTGAGCGTCTTATGTTCTTGCAACATTGTCGAGTTGGTTGTGGGTTGGAGTTATATCTTCTTAATGACTGGCAAAATACTTGCTTATTTATATGAGAACCTGTTGGGGCAAGTGTGAGGGTGGTGAACCCTAGAACCTGGTTTAAACCCCCAGAGGCTAATTGTTTTGCCACTGACCGTTCAAAGGCGACAACCCCTCGGGTTCTCATTTTCGTTAATTGTTGGTTCTCATTTTCGTTAATTGTTTGTTGCGCCTTTGTTCAAACTTATCACTGTATAATCATGTTCTCTTCTCCTCTCTACTCTTTTGCTGCATGGAGAGGCTGTGCTTACTGAATGTGAATATTCTTGATATGCTTATTTTCTTTACAAATAATATAAACATCTGTAGATTATGAACTAAATGTCAACTGATAATGTGTGTGTTTTGTCTTATTATTTATTGTTTATTTTCCCTCTTAACACGTATATACTGAGCCAAAATGAAAATTGACATAAATAACATGGAACACTGCTATTACATAAATGATGCCAGTGAATGCAACTGTCTGGAGGAATTTGAAAACCAATAAGTAAATCTTGGAAGTTGTCGGTTCAGTATATATCAGTTTCAACAAAGAAACAAGTGAAAAAAAAGTTGTCGTTGTAAATTATGCGTTTGATTTTGTTCTGACTTTAATTTCAAGGGAGGTAATTTCTATTAACGGATATTTAAGTAACTGTATCTTATTTCTTTTGCTCGGTTGGCATTAACGATTGTGTTTTTCCTTCTGTAAATGCCATAAACTCCTAAATTTGATAGTCAAGTAATCTGTTTGCGACGTTTATGTTAAAACTTATCTATCACATCATTATTAAGGAATGAGGAGATAACCTTGACCACTGTGAAAAATAACAGCTTCCCGCTTAATCAAATGTCTAGATATGTGCAAATACCACAAATTAAATAATAGATGAAATTTATCATCATTAAACAAAATATTTGAATTTAAAAACTGGTACGTTTTTTTGGTATTTAAGCCAGTCAATTTATTATCGTATTGAATTGAATGAAGATCAAAGCGAAATGTAGACTGGCTCAAGACTAAAACATGGAAAATGGATGACAAAAATGTTTCATCGTCTTCAACCAATGCAAAGTTTGGTAGTATTACGTTTAATAAATATTTGAAAATTTTGATTATGAATATTATATATACCATTAACGTGGTCTGTGTATCCCCACCAGACGACATCAGCAGTAAAAACGGAACCTTCCGTTACATGACCGGCAGAAGGCACAGAATTGTCGTAAATTATCGGAGACGTTGTTGCAGAAGTGACAAGTCTTGCTCTGTTGATAGCTTGTATCGAAACCATATACACAGTTGCTTTCTGTAATGTTGAATGAGACGAAATCTAAGTCGACACGAAGAATGCTGTTTTGGCCGCCAGCAGGCATTCGTTCTGTGACAGTACACTTTAAAATGTAAGACGTTGTTCTTGCAAAATATAATAGTTCAAAACGATGTATTAGGTCAGCACTTTATGATATTACTTAAATATTAAAGAAAGAAACACGATTTGAGAAAGTAAACTTACTTGTAATGTCAAGTTTGAAAATACGTATGCTGAATAGTTGCCAAAGACTTGAACAGATTTGATGGCAACACCTTGCGTTGCAGATGTTGCTGAACACTGTCCCCTTTGCCAGAGGGTAAGATTAAACGTTTCAATTCCTGACTCCTCGTCTTGAAACCCATCCCATTTTACGGATACTGTTGAATCCATTCTTGTGTAAGCAAGATTCTAAATGATAAATTTATTAAAACATTGCTTAAGTTTTTAACGATATTGGTTACATTTCTTGTTTTATGCATTTGTAATAATTTATTTGTCTACTGTATATTGTAAAATGTTTAAATAATATAGTATGGCATTTACAATATTACATCAACACAAGGGCAGTAACTTTTTTATGAATACATAAGTACTGCCGGTATCGAAACTTTTAACTTGCAAAACGTTCTTAAACATTGCGAGACAATTCATGATACTTATTCTCAATGGTTTCAAGTAATTCAACAAACCATCTCGAAATAGGGTCCGCCAGTTATCCTGCCAGGCAATGGCTGTGTGATATCTACCGTAAAGTGTAGATAGGTCATGTTGCATTCCCCTGCCTTGTCCACGCCTGAAATCAAATTACTTAAAACATGTATTACATCGAGAGAGAATAAAGTAGCTATAATTTGTTATAAAAGTGATAAAATTTAATAAACTACTACGCTTAGAATTATTGTATCACTTAAAATGATATTTTAATTCAACTAAGACACTTCCTTTAAGATGAGTTTGTTTACATTACAACACCAAACATTTAAAAAAGCTCACCCATCACGAAAATATAATAGGAACCATTCTGTAATAGATTAAGGCCTTTAAGAACTGTATAGGTGCTGCTACCCACAAGTGTCACGCCAACGGTATTGAAAGTCGAGACCTTTTCTTCTTTTGTAGCTCTACCACCATCAACCTGCAACAAATTTACATAAATTAAGGAAGAGAATGAAATAAGTTGACTGATGCACATTTTGATAAAATGTAAAGTTAAATAACTTTAAATATGGTATTATTGCATTTCATACTTACATATCGTCTGCAATCTGCGCTTGCCAGTGTGTGATTGTCCGACAATGCAACATAGAACAGCATGATGCCAACTTTGGAGGAGAAGCCTTCCCATTGTACTTCGATGTTAGTATTGGAACGGACGAAGTCTGGCATGTTAATTTTCCCAGCTACAAAAAATAGTTTAGATGTCGGAAAGCTTCATTTAGTAAGTTTAAAATCCCAAAAATGTATGTTGCTCCAAAACATAAGTAATTGATTGATATTATTTAAATATTTTCGGAGTTTAAAGGTTTTATTGTATTGAATTCAGACTTTATAAACTTAAATTAATTAAAAATTGATATGTTGTTTTTGTTTTCGGTAAACCTGTTAGTCAACTTCTTCCCAAGAAAAAACCTCACTGAATCTGTCAATTATGAATGCAACATTATAACAAAAAAGTCACAAGTCATGGAGTAAATATGAACACTTAGAGATTTAATGTGCCTATAAAACTTGATTTGAACCTCCAGTGGCAAATTGTTTTGCCACAGACGGTTTTAAGGCGGCAAACCCTAGGGTTAATCGTTAATTGTTTGTGATGACTATTTTGAAAATGAACATTTTTTTAAACCATGCTCTCTCTTTCTCTTCTTCTTGACTGTGTAGGGGGGGGGGGTTTAGGCTCCTGAATATGGAAATTCCTGATATGCATACTTCACGTTAATATAAACAGACTACAGCCTCATTCTGTCTTCTTATAACATACCAACATATTTTTCTTGTCCTTCCTGTTACGATTCCCAATACTTAACTTAAAACTTATTACCTGTTACCCCTCCATCAAAGCTGACATAAAATCCATTTGAGGTTGTGATTGCGTATGAATAGGAGGCGCTGTAAGCTTTGACTGTAAAATAGTATACTGCATATCCGGGAACAAGATCTAAGTCTTTGAAAGTAACAGAAGTGTTTAATCCCACGTTTGTAAATGGAACTATGTTGTCTCGTGTCTTTTCAAACCTCCTATCGGTGCCTAGAGCAACCTCATAGTAAGCAACCTGTTGATTAGGATCTTGCTCAGTTTCTTTCTCTATTCCATTGTTACCTTAAATTCAAGACACATAATTCAGTGATTGAATATTTGGGAATTGCATTTATTCTTAAAATTCACAATGATTAATGCAAAAGGAAAACCACTGTATCTTCCGTTAATGGCTATAAAAAGTTTTTAATAATTTAATATCATTCAAAATCATTTAATATATTTCCAAAGTCAACGAAATTTCGAACGGCTGAGCATACATATGTTTTAAATTACCAGTGAGAACATCTGCAATGTTAATGTTCTCTCTGATTTCTCCAAATCCTTCCCAGTTTGCAATCACTACGGTCCTTGACGGCAAAACTTTCAGGTCATATCCTGTTACATCGCCATCATAAACCATGCCGGGTAGCATTGTATTGGAATTAATTGTCACGCCGTTTGATCTAAGAGTGTAGACGTAACCCATCATATTTGTTACACGAACAAGGTTATAGTACCGCCTCCCTTCTTTCAAATCCAACTGATCACTGATTCCATGTGTGGATGCTAGTAATTCAAAACAAAATGTAAATACTTAAAATCATTTTCTACAATTGATAAGACCTTTAAGCCCTTAAAAAATGTTGATGTCCGGTGGCATGCAGAGATGATTTCGTATTTCGGGGTTATTCGATCAACCTTTTAATAGGGTTGTCTAGGTTATCTCAGTAGTTTGTTATTCGCGCTGCAATGCTAGGCCCTGTCGTGTCACCGTACGGGTTCGCTCCCCAAAAGGGGCAATATCATTTGAAATTACATTAGCGCGATTTGTGCAGTGTGGCGGCCGTAAAAAGTCTCCCGTACATAAAGTCAGTACTGCTATCAGTAAATAATCGATTTACGGTGTCAAGCAGTGATATTTACGTATGTTGGGGATCAACTTTTTTATGGGTAATCCCAGTTAGCTTAATAGATTTCGTAATTGGCATTGAATGGTAAGGCGCAATCGCCGTATGGGTTCGCTTCCTAGTAAAGGCAATATCATTTGCAAGCTGATTAAAACCTCATTGAAAACAGTTTACTTATAAAGAGGCACATAAACGAAGTGGTAATACAAAGACAATTGTACGAAATCGCTTTTTTAAAGTTAACGTATACACATTTTTATGTTGAAACTCATTACATAAATCACAAGTATTGTTAAAACGAACATTCAAGTCAGTTCTAATAGTCATTGGTACAATAATGAAAACACAGAGTAAATCATGAACTGTTCGGGCATATTTGACTGTCTGATAATTTATGGGTGGTTCCCGTTATTCGTATTTCGTATATTGTCAAGTTCTAAGGCAATATCAAATATCAAACGGACGAAACATATGCATATTCGTTACACCTTCTTTACATTAAGCAAGTGAAAAACTTGATTAGTCATAGCAGCAAAACTTCTTATTTCATTTTATTTTATGACGGTTGAATTTCAGTTTTTGGCATTATTTTACATAAACACATACAAAGAATAGAAGACAATATTTTATTTTGTCATGAATGATTTCAAATTCTCTTACTGAACATATCGCTAAAGGTTTGCAGGACTACACCATCAGTCTGCTCAATCGACCATTCATACTTTACAGCCGGACATGGGTCACCAGAAACATCCCATTTTGCTTCGATCGATGTTTTGTCGGACTGGAAATCTCTGCAAACATGTGGAAATGGCCAATAAAGTTTTATTTTGATAATCGTTTATTTATTGGTCCTGTTAGGAACATTAAAAGTCAAACCAGTATGACTCGAGTTTTGTTCAGCCCAAGCATATATAATAATATATGCCGTTACAATTGAATACAAACACGAATTATAAAATTTTTAATTGTTAAACTATACAATTAAGAATCTAGGCAATGACGCCTAGCAAACAATACTGTTATACTGTATTATCTTGAGTATGTCGACTCAATCAATAATTTAAAACTGAACAAAAGTAGTGTTGCATTGGTTTATACTTTTTTCTTTTTTTTTACTTTCAGTCCCTCGATAAAGTGAAAAAAGGAAACTGTTATAACAACTATGGTATATATGAATTATAAATACTTACATGTCACCGAATGAATACTGTTGTGAATCGTATATTCCAACATGTTCAAGAGGTGGAAGATTTTGACTAAGGTATGATAAGAAAACTCCATTAGATGTTACTGTTGTTGAACGACCAGCTCCATTGAAGGCTTTCAGAGTTGCAAACACCTGCGAATGAACAGTTTCAGGCAAGATCTTTTTGCTGTTTCATATAACGAATCTGACAAAAGATATTTATAAATCGAATGGAACAACTAATTTCTTGAATTAAAGACTAACGAAACGGAGGTAAAACACAACACTAAACACAAGAGCCCAGCAGAAAAAATCAGCTTTCTCCAAGCAAAACACAGGTACCGAGATAAATTAATATATAACAGTCATTTGAGTTAAGAGTCAGACTTTTGGTAATAGAGGATTCAATATAAACGGTGTTTTCAGATAAATGAAAACATCTATGTGTCGATATCAATTTAATTAAACACTGAACTTTAAAATAAAATAAGCTGTGTGTGTAAATGTGCGTGTATGTAAAGGGGTCTTGAATATTTTTACAGCTTGTAAAAGAAAGAAAAAAATAAACTTCAAGGATTAGAGGTTGGCCATTCTGTTTTCACATGGATCAAATGTTTAAGAATACTACGACACCGTCACAATTTAAAGCTAAATATCTAGTAAAACACTGAAATCAAACGAACAGACAGAATAACAATAAATGAGAAAATATTGATAAAGCGTTGTCTTCAAACAGAAAATTAATTTATTCCGAAAAAAAATCCCAATGACTTGTGTATAAACTTTGCTTTTCAGTCGGTCAATCGTTTGAACGACAGCTGATGAATTTATAGAAAACCTGAAATAAGTTTAAGGATGACAACAACGTTATTTTATTATGTTCTTGGTCTTTTACTAAATCCTTTCGTTTCGTATGATGCCATTACTTTTATGAATCAGTTTATAAAAACCGGAGTAGTAAATGTTCTTTAAACGCGATCATATATACCTGGCGATATCCTAGAAGTTCTATGCTCGTTATTGTGAAGTGGTTTAAATCAGCACCTATCTTGAAAAACTCCACTATCTGTGTTCCTCCTGCGGTACTTCCCAATGCCAATTCAAACCTAACAATTATATTAAATTTTAAACAACTTTAAAACATATAACAAGTGTATCTGCTAACAATTTATATAACATGACAATATATAGCAACAAAATATACATGTATGTCAAATGTTTTTGTACTTAATACTTAGATTAAAAATGTGAATTTCATTTCAAAGAGTATATTTGCTTTAGAAATGTCATTATAAGTAAAATTTAACTTCATAAACATACCATGAAAGTTCTGATTCTGGATCAACGAACTCTGCCCAGGCTATTGTGATTCTTGCCAGATTTTCTGTACAGTTGGCATCAATTTGTAGACATTCTATGAAAATAAATAAATTCTTACGGGATAAGGATAGGATGGTTGTGTATTGCGAGAAATACATATTATTTCCACTTCTAATTATGTTTCTACAGGATGACCGTCCACTTCACAAAAAAAAATATTTACGAGTTTTCTTCTTCTTGGTCACTCCAATTGTTTCTCACTAGTCAGATTTCTCGTGAAAATCAAAACGATGAATGAGGAAGAAACGTATCAAAAAAGACTGATGAAGCGATATGCTATAATAGCAAACTCACAATACAAAATACTCATACTGTCTGTTAATTGAGCCCGTTTAAGATTATAAAATTTCTCGTCTCTAGCATAGGCAACAGCTTTTTAAGAACCTTTTTAACAAAATGATATATATGATCACCATGTTTTTATTTAATAAGAAACACTTAACAACTTATTCGGTCAGGTTTTGTATACGTTCATAAAAGACATATTTTTTCAAAATACCTTCTTTTGTCGTACATGCACGCTTATTCAGTTCAACAGTTTTGTCTACATCATAGGGATCAACACGAGATAAACTCGGTATTTCGATGACAACGCCAGGTGTAGGTGGTGTGTCGTCTACTGTTATACTTTCCGAATAAGCATTCACAGTAAGCCCTATCTTATTTACAGCAGTGACTGTTGCATAAATTACATCTGAATGATCCTTGTCAATATCTGAAAAAAAGACATGTAATTTCTAAGCCTATATCATCTTGTATCAGGTTCACAAACGATGCATCAATCCAATATTATCCCTTTAACGTTTGTTTGGGCGATAGGGCCATCGTTATCTCAATGTCATTAACTTTGATATAGCGAACTTTCGGTTGTTTATATACACTAAATGTTAAAATAAACTTATTTTTCAGTTTATTTTACGAAAACTACTTTGAACGGAAATTGTAGGCATGAGTTGCAATTTTTCAAGAACAAATATGGAAATTATTTCTAATAACTACAACAAACAGTACACGATTTTTTGTTAAAACATCCATTTTCCGTTCAAAGTAGTTTTCGTAAAATAAAGTGACATAATGAGTTTATAGGTTGAAAATGAATGATGTGTTTACCTTTTGCAGAAAAGGTTCTTGTTTCGGACGAAAAAGATTCAGCCTTTTTTAAGTTGTCGAATCCAGGCTTGGTTCCAAAGAAAATAAAGTATTTTTCTATTCCACTTTGTGCATCACTAAACCCAGTCCAAGTGCATTCAACAGGGTGGTGACTCTGTATAAATAAATATACTACAATAAATTATGAGCTTGCGCGCTATTGTATAATTAACAGTTTCTAAAATTTAAAACAGTGAAAACAATGTGTAGACTTTTTCTTTTCCTGCATTCAAACAGTACTGAAACGATAAACATACTGTGTAGAAATTGACAATTATTTCTTTTTAAGTCCTTTCTGTAAAATTGCCAGTACCTGTATAAATTTTGAACAGTGGACTCGACCTTCGACAGGGGCAGTATTATCCTGATTCACCGATACTGAAGCTCGTTTTTCCAAAAGTCCAGCTTTGTTCTCAATCCCAATAGTCACTATATTTGGGATACCTGTAAAATATAATCATTTTAACATCATATTTAGGTAGTCGTAATACGACTTGTCAGATTCCTCATACTAGCAAGGTTTTAGTCTCAGAATTGATCATAAGTTTTCCAGTCGTGATAATTATACAATTACATAATTTTATTTACCAGCGAGTGCGGGTTTTACTTGTCCGGTCGGAAGAGATCCTTCTCCCGAACTTGTTGCATTGCCATATGTTTGTGCAAAGATATCATCTGAGAACGGGGAAGACCCAACCATATACCATGTAGTATAGATGTTATCAATGTTTTCCATATTTAACAGATTCATATCAGAGTAGTTCCAAGAAGCCGTTAAAACTGACTCGTCTTTCTGGTAAATAACCACCCCATGTTCGTTTTCGATGTCTGATAACCTACAACAAACGGGAAGAAGAACAATGTTTCAATTAGTGTTTGTTTCCTTCAAAAGTATCAGTTTGTTCCAAACGAAACATTTTCACTTTTAGTAAATAAATAAATTATCAGAACTGATCTAATACAACATTTTTTTAGATTTACCGAAAAGTATGCGTCTTAACTTTTGAACGTTATACAATTCATGACTATCGCAATCACTCTAGCAAACAAATGATCTTTATTTGATATGAAAACTAAAACATACATTTTGATCAAAACTATATATACACAACAATTAATCGTATTAAATTTGTTTTAATGCATGTTACTGTTTTGATGAAATCTGTAAACATTATTAGCGATAAGAAATAATTCTATACATCATACTCACATCTGTAAAATAAAAAATAGGGCTAAAAGTTTTTTTTACTGATATTTGAAAGATAATAAACATATACGTAATAGAATTTTAACGGACCCGACGAGTTCAACGTCAGCATTTCTGTAAGCATCGTGCTTTCTCTTTTTTGGAGTTTTATATTACACAGTAATAATATAGATTAGGGCATTTTCTTTATTTGATAGCTTACATACCTTTTACATTACACTTGAAGAATAATTGATAAGGTTTTGTTAGAATGTCCATCGCAAAATAATAGTTCTAAAGCACGTTAGATAGTTGTTCGATAAATAGCCTTCTGACCGCCTTAAAACAGTGTGGTGATTTTATATATGCCGCTCGTTGTTTAAAATTACGATCCTGGCAACCATCCAGCCTATTTTAATTACCAAAACAACTATTACAGAACAAAACATATTTTCTAACACCCAAGTAGTACGCTACAAGATGGGACGTGAAATATACGTGGTGGATCCCGAACAGGTTTCTTTGATTTGTTAAAGTTAGTTTGGCAGCCGAATATTCAATTGATTGATTTGTTTTGGGATGGATTAAAATTGTACTGTTTATTGGTGTTAATATGGAGTTGCGCTTAACCCGGGGCTAGGCGGCGTGGGCAGTAATATGCATTTGCATTACTGCCCATGAACAGGCTCAATCGAACCAAGCCTGCAATATTTTCATATGTCTCGTGTTCGGTGGTCTTCAAATTTCCCTTTTCATCTTTTTTACACGTACATTACAAATACTTAGCAGAATTAAGAATAAAATTACTTTAGCTTCGCTTTATTCATAAATGAACTAATTCATGTTTAATTCGTAAATGTACTCAACCATTTTAAAATGAATGTGTTATTCGAAAAACAAACATAAAAATTTTCTTTTGCAAAACACCTTACACTTGCGTTACTAAATTATGTTAATCACCTGGTAAATTTTACATGCGGAGGAGTTGTATCGACAACAAAACCATTCGTGGTTGCCTGAAGAATATTTCCAGCATTAGTTATAGCCCGTAGAGTAGTAAAATATGACAAGTCTCTGTCTAGGTCCAAAGCTACTTGAGCAAAACCACTGCTTGTGATACCTTAAAATACAAAGACTTAAACTAAGGTTGGCTTCTAGTTAAATATTTGCATTTAAGCAAGGAACTGAAAAACTAATTACACGAATTTCGATAATACTCCTGTTTCTGTTTGTTAGTTAAGTAACCTTTACAATTTAACAAAGGAACGATAATTCAACATTTAAACATAAATCTCGTTATTAAAAGCAAGGTATCTTTGTATGAAGTACGATCTAACGTTTACGCCGGCCAGGTTATTTCTTAACAAAAAACATCGCATGTGGACTACTGCATTTAGACCTAAACGTGTGCATGCTTCAATGACATTGGTGGAAACCCACTAGTTACTGAACTTATAGAAGGAGTTTGTTCCATGAACCTAACGTGACATTTATAAAAGAGCGGTTCTAAAAATGATGATTTTGTAATCTTTCGATATTTTCAAATAGAAAAGGAAATAGTTTAGGATTTTTCATTGAAAGGGCGTTGTTTTCAATCGTACCATTTCCGGCCACAGCATCTTCTTCAGAGTGTATAACACCCTGTTCAATGAATGGCTGTATTTCCTCCCCTCCTGGACTTGTGCCAACGGCCCAATCAAACTTCATAATTCCCCGGAGTGAGCTTTCGAATCCAGAAAACGTCATTGTGACGGTGTGAGTTTCAGATTGATAATCAACATCGTTATCCAGGTTTGTTGACCATCCATCAATTACATTCCCTAAAATAAAATAAATTGTATTCCATTTGTAATATTATTAAATAAAACGACAGTTAACATTTAAAGTGACAGGCCATAGTATTTAATTCATTTATAAAGAAAGATAATACTATCGCACCGTCAAATATTAAATACAAATGCTCCGATTGATAGGGTGTTACCAGAATGTACGTTCAATTTATTGAGGTCGACATTATTTCGGAGCGAATAAACGTTAATTAATATTCGGTGTGTCACGTGATTTTTTCAACAACAAACACCGTGACGGATACCGAAGCGACAAATCCTATTAACACAAAATACATAGGTTAGAAATATCAATTTAACGCAAAATACATAGGTTAGAAATATCAATTTGAAGTCGAAATCTATGGTAGTTCGTAATGCTCATTCTTCCTTGACGTTTTATGTGTTTCTATTCTTTCTAAACTTAACTTTTCATTAACAGTTTTTACGTAATGTCTGGAAATTCACTTTAAACAGATGAAAGGTAGTATTCTGATTAAGCCTCTTTATGCATCCTATAAAACATACAACGCAAAAAATTCCAAGAACATTATGTTTTGGTATAATTACACTAACATGCATACGAAATATTGATTTTGACTAACTAAAGATAACCTTAAGGAAATGAAACAAGAATAACTTAAAAAGAGCGGTTCTAAAAATGATTCTTTCTACAGATTTCATTATGGCGGCACAAGATAAAATATTGAAAATAAATCTTTCACCAATAAGGCTATCTTCTGCGTCTTTTGTCCAAACACCGCATAAAATAAAATCTTTTAAAATAAAAGTCTGCAGCCATCGGTTCGTTTATCACGTATAAATTTATCTTCGGCAAGCTTTATTAATATGACAGGTCTGCAGAGGGTTCATTGTACAAATTTATTTAAAAACAATTTAAAACTTACTCTTTCACCTTTAAAATCTCCTATTCTTCGAAAGTACAATATTTCTACACCAATTAAATTGTCAATGAATGATGGAAGACGCAGATCTTATCCTTCTATTTTCAAGTGCAATTCTAAGAGATGCAGATGCTGTGATTATTTGAATTGTAATTCTATCATTAAATCCACAGTTAACGGCAGAACTTTCTCTGTTAACATTAATAATGATACAGACTGACGAACTGAAAATATTGTTTACGTTTAAACTTGAAATTCTTATAACTGTGGAATTCAATATGTGGGACAAACATGTCGCCCTTTAAAAATACGTTTTGGACAACATTGTTCTAAAATTCGAAACAACAGCAAATTTAAGACATTTTTATACCAACACTTTAAGCATTCAGGACACCGTTTACAAAATATTTCCGTTCAACCAGTAGAAAAACTTACATTTGACAGCGCTGCATCAAGAGCATTTAAAATCAGGGCGAGGCTCGTTTCGGAGCAGAAATGGATTAAAAAATTATAAACTCCTTGGTTTAAATGATAATATTTATCAAGAAGGCAACATCTCTAAAAATCATGATTATGACGTCTTTGAATTGCTTGAAATACGCAAAAGAAAATCGAGGTCGCACGGAAGCAGAACTAATGGAAACATAAAAAGAAAATCACGTATTTGTTGTTCTATTCATGACCTACTTGACCTACATATTATTTTAAAACAATCTGGCCTACATGACCTACATATTATTTTAAAACAATCTGGCAGACACGCTATGCTATCTAGGTTGGCTTCTCTTTCTATATCAAGTCTGCAGAATCAGTATTGAGCCGAAACAAGACAAAGAACCTACTATGTATTGGTTGCCTAAAATGCTATAAAAGAATATGTAATTAGGTATTGTGATAAGGTTTTTGAAACTTCTGGCAAAAATTTATTCTGGTCGATTAAAATTCAAATGACGTTTTGAAAAAGCTTAAATCAAATAATTTTCGGGAGTTCTGTTTGTCTACTTACGATTTCTCAACTTTATACACTTAGCTCCCTATTAATTTAATTAGAGACAAGCTAACCAGTCTCATTGAAAAAAAAACGTTTGCTAGCGAAAATAAAACCTTCATCGCTTGTAATGAACATGGTGCAATTTTTACAGATGGTTCTTATGATAATTATACATTATGGACTTGTCAAGACCTAATAGAGTCGCTAACTTTCTTACTGGATAATATTTATGTTAGATTCGGTACCTCGATTTATAAACAAGTAATACGCATCCCAATGGGTACTAATTGTGCACCCCTTGTTGCTGATCTGTTTTTATACTGTTATGAAAGAGACTTAATGTTATCTCTTTCTACTGAACATCAAGATGATATAATTACAGCTTTTAACAACACCTCGAGGTACATTGATGATTTATTAAATATAGACAATAACCATTTTCTATTACTTGTTAATAAGATTTATCCTAAAGAACTACAACTTAATAAAGCGAACACTTCAGAAAAGCAAGCAAACTTTCTCGATCTAAATCTGTCCATTGAAAATGGTTATGTCACTACTAAAATTTATGATAAAAGAGATGATTTTAATTTAAATATAGTAAATTTCGTTTTTAGACGGCGATGTTCCCCGTGCAACATCTTATGGGGTTATATCTCACAGCTTGTTCGCTTTTCAAGAGGAGCTTGCAACGATGTTAATGATTTCAATGAACGTAATCTTTGCATTACAGAAAAACTTTTAAAACAAGGTTATCGGTATCACAAATTAAGGAAAACCTTTTGCAAGTTTTATAGCCGATAACCAGATCTCATTCATAAATACAGGTGCAGTTTAAAATCACTTTTGCAACAAGGTACACAGCCAGTTTTTTATGGAGATTTAATTTATAATCTTAAGAAGATAAAAGGCAGTGTTAATTTCTCCCGGTTATTCGTGAAAACCATCTGTAAATTTAAAAAGAAAGCTTACCAACATGATATTTTACAGCGCTCTGCAGGCCTGGTGATTAACCCTTCTACAGTTGATCATAATGCTTACCTCTTTGGTTGCACGACGGTGGCAGGGGTTTAAGAGTTTATGAATGGGGAAATCTTTTCTTAAAAGAACCTAGAAGCTCGATTTGTTTCTTTTATCCCTGTCATCGTGTTCTTGCTGATTTTACTCCAGGAGCTCTGGTCTAGGTAAGATCATTGAGTACCCGCCCCTTCGGCTTTGCAATGCTCTTAGCTTCTTATTTTTTATATGTTTGTGTGCTTTTTCATGCAACATTGTTAAGCCGATAAGTGGGTTGGAGTTTTTTCACCAAGACAACTTGTACTTGTTTTGTGATATGAGAACCTGTTGCGGCAAGTGTGAGGTTGGTGCACCCTAGAACCTGGTTTAAACCCGCAGTGGCAATTTGATTTGCCACTGACCGTTCCAAGGCGGTAACCCCTCGGGTTCTCATTTTTTGTTTATTGTTAGTGGTGTCTTTTTTGAAACTGATCATTTTATTATCCATGCTCTCTCCCTCTCTCTTCTTCTTGACTGTGTAGGGAGGCTGAATGTGGCGATTCCTGATATACATATTTCACCCTTTTTTTAACAAATTAAATTTATACATTTAATAAGACGTATATTTAAAAAAAAGAAAACAAGTATCATACATAGGATATGAACCATGGTCTGAAGAAGATTTTAAAAGACACGTTGTCTACCCCACTTTAATATCTAATATCTGCATATAGCCACTGATACTTTCAACAATGGTTTGAGTAAATCAACTATATATATATATATATATATATATATATATATATATATATATATATATATATATATATATATATATATATATATATATATATATATATATATATATAGAAAACACAGTATCATAAATTTGATTTGAACCATGGTCTTAAAAGGTCGATTCTAAAAGCCACATTTTCTACCTCACCATGATATCTGCATATAGCCAATATATACTTTTTAACAATAGTTTGAGTACATAAACGTTATACTTTTATAATTGAATTTTCTTTTCTTTACATTCTATTTATAAACCAAAAATCGCAAACTTGTTATGTTCACCAATACTTATTTAAGAGTATATATATATCGTAAGTTTTGATGTATTAAAAAAGTCTTTAATATTTTGCCTTTTGGAGGTTTCTTTTTACTTTTAGGTCAAACATATTCTTATACCAGGGAACAACAAGACGCTGAACGTCTTATGGCAATAATTTGGAAATAATTGTCTCTCCGTGTATAACAAAAAAAAACAGAAATTGCTTTTCGTTATTTTACCAGCATGATGTTCCCACTATTGAGCTTCAATGCAGCGTGCATTTTGATTCGCCGTTAAAGATTTATCTTAAAAAAGAAGCAGTTTTCACTAAATACTTCCAGGGTCAAGCGTGAAATAATCAGTGGCACATTTTATATTAATGGACTTGAATTATTTATCCATAAAAGAATAAAGAATATATAAACAAAGTAATACGTTTCACAAAAAATAAGTCAATCTATGTTAAAACGTTTACTTTATTAGTAATGTCAAATATATTTTGATCAGAGGTTCTCGACGAGGAAAGATGAAATATGCCTTAAGAAATAAACATAATAAAAATATGTCTTAATCCCGCGTACAGTATAGAAAAGTAAATTTCGGTTTCTTGAAAACCTATGTGAGGATAATAGACAATAATTCACATTTCCATTCATGTCAGACAACTCCATAACAACGAATATTCAACATTTTTTATTCTGCAAATTCGCATCATTTTTGTGAAACGAAAATGCCATATTGTGTATCACTATTTTTAAATAATACTTGCCGCAGAAGTAACGTGAAGAAATACCTGTGACATCCTCCGGTACAACAATGATAGGGGTAGACGACTTGCTTTCACTCCAAAGTCCAGCACCATTGCTGACTTTAATTGATACATAGTAAACAGGCTCATTTGAACCGTCTATGTTGGTATCTTGCAAGCTGCATGGCAGATATGCGTTTGTGATAAACACTTCTTTTAATGTCCAAACCAGAATATCATCGGATCCTAGAATTATTAGTATATAATAATTGATTAGTTGAGAATATGTGCTCTCTTTTCCTATTCTGGCTGTGGTTGGCCTTTCTTGACGTTTATATTTCAACTTATTTTCTAGATATTTTTTTTACCGACAAATGCTTAATATATATTTTTACGTACGGGATTACGTACGTGGCGTAAGAAGCATTTATCAGAACACATAGTAGCAATTTTATTATTTTATTTTCTTCAACAAATCATTTTGAAATCACACCATCACACAAAATATTTATGAAATCAATCGATATAAAACTTTATTTGTCTGTATAAGTACTATTATATTTGAATTTGTAGCAATTGATTAATCAACATATTTTTACCAGGAGAAGTCCCTACTGCATATTGTATGGACACAATGCCAGATTGTGTATCACTAGCTGACCAGGAGGCCTTAATTCCTTGGTGATCTGATTGCCAAACAAAGCCATCAACTTTCTCTTCCAATCCACTCAGGACACCCACTCTGATCCACTTGATCTATACATAAATTAATTATTTAATAAATGTAATCAGCACAGTATTTCCATTGATTTCTTCGTTCGGGGTGAAAACGATCACATTTGTGAGACAGAGCACTGTTTGTTTAAAAACATGAATCAGACTGCCAAAAATACGACAGACAGAAAGCGGCATAATGTAAAGATTTAAGCAGCAATAAAAGATGCGCCTTAACTCAAGAATGACCGAAATAATTTGGCATGGTACCACACCTTGCTGAAATATTTAAAATATGAAAATGCTGAACTACGAAAAAGAAACAAATATAATTATATTGAGGGGTTGGGTAGAGTTAGAAGTGGTTATCAAATACACATCTCAACCGTGCATGGCGTTTTGTTGTTCTTAGCTATGGAGTGAGGTACCCGACATATCGCAACGCCTCTTCCACCCCCGCCAACAGTACAGGATGTTTTTTCTTGATTTTGATAAACTACACTCCAACACCACACATCGTTATCAAACTTGGGAAGGGTATTTTTACCATAAACATTCCGGCCAAGTTTGGTTAAATTTAAGGTTATCCAAATTAAAAGGCACACAGTGCAACTTCGGTCAAAATCAGTTAAGGGCTACAACCCAAAGCAGTCCTCCTTTGTATCATACCTAACTCAGAATTAATAAACATTCTGACAAATTTTTTGAAGATTGATTTAATTATTACTCAATGTGGTTCTAAGAGAGCCTGTGTAATTAACTGAGTTTTAAACAAAGGACAGAGACTGTTGATGGATGGATTCAACTTTAAACATGTAACTTGGAAATGATAAAATAAATGGTCAGGAGAACAAAGCATTTCGTCTTTACCTGTGGAGGAGTGTTATCCACTATAAAGCCATTTGTCTCAAAAGTTGATATCAATCCAGCGCCATTAGCAACGAAAAGCCTTGAGAAGTATTTGTAACCCACACTAAGTTGTAAACCAGAGATTTTATAATATGTTGAATTTCCATCCTTAATTTCTTCCCAGTCTGAACTTGATTCTATACAGTAAAAGTACAATATGACAATATTTACATAATTTGTTTTTGTGATACAAACTAATTTTTTTTCTATATTACACATTTTCATGATATTCTCCTGATTTTTGTAATTAACTTATCAGACAGGATTACATTTGTATCAGATTTCTAGCGATACATGGAAAAATATTATTCTAAAATGTTTCTATTTATTGCAATGTTTTGTGAATGAAATATCAAGAAAAAGTTTCAACGTTTTAAGTATGCATAACATTTAATCAATGATAACATTAAATAAATGAAGTTTTAATAAACACACCAGTGTTTTTGCAATGCATATGTGTCTGAAACTTATAATCAATAAAATAATATCTTTTAAGATAAAGTTACTTTTTTGATTAGTAATTTGGTATGTAGTACGGTATTCAAATGACACGTGTAACGAAATTAATCTTTACTTTCATTAATTGCAATTTTGACATGAAAATGTGAATAACTTACCTGGAAAAAACGGCCTTCGCAATCCTTGATGTTGCTCAAGAACCTGCATTTTGATATGATCTACGCCCGATTCCGGGTCAGTAAACGAGAAAGTCACTTCTACTGAGGAGGTATCAGACTAACAAAAGAAACAAAACATTACAAGCTTTTGCTTTTCGAAGAGCAAGTCGACCATAAAAAAATTCCATGACATACATGGACAGTATTGTAGACAAAAAGTTTCTGTAAACTCGGCATCCATTTTTCATTGAAAAGTAGTTTAATGTCGACGCCTTATTAAAATAAATCAAATGAAATTATATTTCATTCACACTTATAGTAGTCAAAGAAAAACATCGTATTTCTCGCATACGATGTAAAAAAGAAAGGAAGTCGAAGTTACCTGGTTCGATAGTTTGAAAAGTCTGTTGTTGTTTTTTTTCATTGTGAAACTACGCACATATTAGTATTTTATTGTAGTTTCAATTTCTATTTAATTCCGCCGAACCAGTTAAAAAACCACCAGTATGTAGGAACATGATAAACAAACACCAAACAGTATACATCAGTTGCAGTCATGCTAGACTCTTTTTTTTCAAATTTTTTGACGTTGAAGTGCCCTCTTAAAGACAACATCTGAAGAACGAGAAGTTAAACGTAAATATCATTGTTATTTGAATGAAACAGTATCATGACCAGCCATTATATGGGTTTAACTATCGGTTGAATTGTAAAGCTTTTATCTAAATTAAAATGAGAAATAGAGAAATTTATGACATTTAACATGTAAAAATACCTGATACTCAACGTCATCTTCTTTACCATCGTTTAATCTTCCCAATAAAGGTGGAGTAAGATCAACTATGAAACCACTTGTTTCTGTCGAGACATCGTTCAAAGCTTCATTTGTGGCTTTAACCACAGATTTTACTTCGTCTTTGTGCTCCAGATGAAAGTTCCTCCAGTCTGTTTTTGTTGTAGTTCTGTTATATGTTGTCCAGTCCTTGATAACTTGCCAATCGTACCCATGGCTGTAAAAAAATGTTTTTCATAAACAGAGAAACAGAATGGGCATCTTGATATACCAAACGCACAAAACAACACAGTTTAACACACTTTAATAATAGAGAGAAGATAATATTTGGTTATAATTAGACCAATAACATATATATATCATTGTCAGATATATGTTTCTTTATAAGATATTATTCAGATACACATGACGCAATTACTACATTCTACTTTTTTTTTTCATTTAAAAATACATACTTTTTGCGTTCAACTTGGACGTCATATTGCCTAATGCCCGACTCCGGATCATAGAAGTTTCTCCATTGGAGTAGCACTGTTGTCTTCGACGAACTATACTGAAGATCTCTGAACTGGTGTAAATTACCATCAACAGCTTCACCTGGTATGGGCTTTGTGAGGTCTACTCGTACTTAAAATGAAAGTTTTTACATAGTTCATTTCTTGAATGGTTGTTGAAGAAAACATGTGTCAATTTTATTGAAAGATGCATTTACGCTTTCGAAAATGCTTGATAAATTACTTAATTTGTTAAATTCAAGTCGTTTAGTAACAAAAAGGAAGTGTATCTTGTTACATATGTGTGATCACGTGGTATAGAAGAAGACGAAATCCAAGTTTCAAGCGACAAAACTACTGTTCCAGTTATAAGCCACACATTAGATGGAAACAAAACTGTTAATGAGTATTGATATTAATTTCATCAAAACAAATACGAAATGTAGTTACATATACCCATTATGAATAAGACAAATAATGCTAATATGAAATTGCAGCGGAATAATAACCTTATTAAGTGTTTAATACTAAGAGGTTATTAACCGGTGTTCAAGGGCCGGGAGGTGATATCGGCCCGGAAGAGCAATATTGGCCCGAGAGCTTTAGCTCGAGGGCCTAGGTTGCTCGGCCGGGCCGATATCACCTCCCGGCCCTTTAACACCGGTTTATTACCATTTTATTACATGTGGCAGGCTGATATCAATGTTTGCTATTTTCCTGCTCTGTTAATTGATATATTTACTGAGCACTCATCTATTCATTAATTAACTACGTCACGATAAATGCTTTCGCTACTACGTCATATAGAGTTTTGTGACGTAATTAAAGATTGTTTACATTTTGAAACTGTAACAGAGCAAGTTGATGTCAGTTGATTTTTTAGTTTTATTTTGTTTTAAGTGATTACATCTATGTCTTCGAACGATTTGATAAAATTGTGCAAGATATGGGATTGTGAAAACGTGATTTCTGGAAGTGTTTTACAGCGGTATGGGTATGTAAAGGCTGTTATTTGTGAGTGTTTCATTCTCATAACGCTGCTGCAAGCTTCAATTCAATAAATACATAATAGGAATATCTTGTTTCAAAGAATAAAGGGCATAAAGCCTAAAGGAAATATGAAGGAACATGATTCTGAAATTGCAGTGCTTTTTGTTCTTGGTTGTCCCCAGGTATGTACTATTTCTCCATGTTTCTCTTGTCATTGTTATCGCTCTTAGAATATGTCTCATGTTAGCATGCATGTTCTTTTTTAAATATGCTACTTGTTGCATCTAGGTCCGAAAAACTTGAATGAGACCCGATCGATTCAATCGTCGCCATCTTGAAATGTAAAAGTTAAATCCTGCATCAATGGTTACCACGTGCCATAATTCGTGATACGGGATTTCGGCCCGCGATATCAGGTTTTCGGCCCGCGATAACAGGTTTTCTGCCCGCCCTTTATCATGCAAAGTACCCGGGGGGGCATTTTGGTCATTATTTGTTACTATTTATAGTAACACATGTAATAAGACACAATTGTTAAGGTGTGTGTTATAAAAAGCTAATTATCAAAAGCTAATTATCAAAAATGACGCCAATAGCAGTATAATGAATTATGATAGTATAATCCGTTTTAGCAGTTAATGTCATGGCTTATTACAATGTCAGACCAACTTTATATATATATATATATATATATATATATATATATATATATATATATATATATATATATATATATATATATATATATATTATAGAGAACTTATCTTATAATTGGTTTGCTAACTGAATTCATTTTGATGATTATATCTCACAACAAATTTATTTCATTGCAACATTCTCTTTTCAAAATAATTCATATTATTGTTTAAATAAAAAGGTGAAAGATATATTAGATCGCAAGGCCATTTTGGAGTTATCACAGAAATAACTTCGTTTGGGAGATGTTATTGCCAAAGCTTTGTTGTTGTTTTGTTCAGTTATAAAACTCATTTAAAGTGTTGAGCAACATTTCGTTTTAGGTTAAACTCATTTTGAATGTGCATCGATGAGTCAAATGAAACGCATGTTAAAAGTTTAAACTATCATTAAGCGTCAGGTATATTGGTTTTGACTACGTCGTCATCTGACAATTTACCCTCATGTTTATCGCAGGCGAGTTAAAATCGTTATTGTATATGATAATTATCTCTGTACTGTTCAAAATACACAACATGTTTTAAAAAAGCAGCAACGGTACATATTATATACGCATAATTGTTTGTTTTTGAAGCTTAAGTCCTGTGCATAATTATCCGAAACGTAGGTAAGTCAGTACAATATTATCATATTCGCACTGGTTTTAGTCAAACTGTATCGTGGTCGTCTATCAAATACAATATTTTACATAAAACAAATATTTGTATTTAACGAAAAACAACGTACTTCCGTTGGATGTCATCGACCTGTTCCGCTGATTAACTGCACCATTGTTAGCCCAAACCACAAAAAAATACTCCTCATTATGTATTAAAGTTGAATTCTCATCCAGATGTGCACAATATTCGTGCTCATGATGTTTTAATTTCTTAAGACTGGCGACGTCAGTAAGTCCAGGTTCAGAGCCAACTCCAACTTCGTAAGTGGAAATACCTGACTCGGGATCATAAAAACCGAACCAGTTGGCACAGATCTATATAAAAAAATAAAAATAGAAACATTTTTCTAACAGTATACGTATACGTTCGTATTTAATGAGTCGTCAGTGCATAAAAAAGACATAAAGCATTTTGGAATAAATCTTTTAAAAAGAAAAAGAAATTATGTATTAGATCTATATAGTTTATGTAGATTTCATGGTTTACATCACGAGTTTTATAGTTTTCTATATTGACGGTACATATATTTAATATTTAGCAGTTTTAGCTACACAAACAAGTGGATAAATGTTTATTTACAAACAAAGATAACGAACTGCTTACCTTGTTAGCGTATTTGGTAAATCTCAGATCTTCTCTGAATATTTCTCCGTCATAAACAATCCCAACCAGAGGTGGACTAGCATCTACTATAATGGCTTGGTCTGCACGTCCAATGGTATGCAACTCAACTACATTAAAAATTGCAATATTTGAAACACAATGAAATAAAGCTTTCGATTGAATTTATATGTGAGGGCATTGAATGTTGTAGGTTTATGAAAAAAACGCATGTTCGCTGGTTCTTACATTCGTGCTTTTAACGTTTTTTGTTGAACATACTATTCAACGAGTTGAATTTCGTTGTGTTTGTTTTTAAATTGAAGATGAACCAACCCTCGAACTTTTGTATCCCACTAAAGTAGTGTACTATATTTTTTTCTGACGCGACTAAGTGAGAAACCTGGTTCCAAAAAACAATTATAATTACAATGTTTTCAATTAATTTAAAACATTTAATAATTGACTCAAAAATCAAAATCAATTGTTTTCATCGTAATTAAATAATTAAAAATTTAAAAAAAAATAATAAAAATGTCAATGGAATACAATTACTCACAATTACATGTAGCAAGCTGTCACAAACATAGGACAATAAAATATTGAAAAAATACAGGTTATCAATACAATACAATACAATACAATACATTTTATTTCTCTCAGTTTTCAACATGAACAACAGAAAACACAATTATCATTTCTTTTTCTTTCTGCTTTATGCTTGCGTGGGAGGCTGTGTTTTCTGAGTGGGGCGATTCATGATAAAGCTATGCATGTTTCACTTATTTTAAATTTGAAATCGGTACACGTAGCAGATAATCAGTCATTTATTTCTAATAAACTCACCATTGTTGGTAACTCTAAGTCTAAGCCATGTGGGGATACCTTCTGGGATTTTGAAAACGTTATGAAATTTTGGGTCACTTGGGAGTTTTATCCACGTCATTATGTGACACTCGCGTGGATTGCGACCCAGGCACAATTCTATGAAGTCCAATCCAGATTCGTGGTCACTGAAATAAATCGAATAAAGAATTGCTTAAACGGAAGTAAAATAATAAGGAACGTGTTTGCTGCAAAGAAACCTAGAATCAAAGTCGCATTATGTAACATAATAAAAGAACATGTTGTTACAGTTTATAAACCGTAGGGCTCTCTCACATCTGTTCGCTGAATACAAAAATATATTAAAGGATTTTTAATGAACAATCTTTTTTTCTAAATTGTGAAGGAAATTGTTTCGGTTCGAACACAATAATTAGATCACGTACTTTATGAAAAGTTAAAAAAAATAACGAAGCTTATACAAAAGGTATAGACAAGCTTTACAAGTCAAAACAGTTGTCCATTTTATTATTTTCTATTCACGAACTTTTTGATACATTAAACATATCCGAAAAAGACTTACGTCGAGTTGTGTTCTGCAGAAAGGTTGTATAGATACTCGTCATATTTGATATCGAAAATCTCGTAAATAAAAGGTTTCGTTATATCAATGATGTATGGAGTCGAATGGCAAATTGTTAATCCCAGTGGTCCGCCATATTGTACTTTGTTGATGGCTCTCACTGACACATAATATAAACCGGCTGCAATACAATAACCAGAAGCAGTGAATAAATAGGTTTGCCCTATTAAATGTACCATGTGCGATCTTGCTAAAATCATTCGTACTTGAGTATACAGTTAGGATGAAACACTGACATTGTAAAAGCTTTTATAAATAATGAATAAAAAGATTTATAAAATAGATGAAAATGGAACTTTGAAGGTCACCTAGCACGACAAATACGAAAATATTGCAGGCTTCGTTTGCGTGAGCCTGTTAATGGGCAGTAATGGAAATGCACATAACTGCCCGCACCGTCTAGTCCCGGGTTGAGCGCAACTCAATATTTACACCAATAAACAGTAAAATTTCTATCCATTCCAAACGATGATATGCATATGGCGGTGAACATGACACCTTCAATGCGGTATTTTCAGATTAATACCATTCCATATTTAGAAATCACAATACCGCAAACTGAGACTTACACTCAAGGGGAAAAGGATTATATTCTGGCGTTGGTGTGATAATTGCCATGTTGGTCCACTGTGACTCGTGCATAAGGTGCTTGTGTGGATCATGATGCGGGTGAATAAGATCCTCACAAACCTTTTTACCAATGGAAAGTGTGTATGCGCGAATGTCTGTCTCATCATCGTGTATTCCGTCCCAGTTGCCTGTATAGACAAACCAAAGGGGTGCACTCATAGTAATAACATAATTAAGTAACAGATTTTGTTCTGATTGGTGAAGCATTAAAATATAAAATATTTAATAAAATATAACTTGTTATCTTGTTCATTTAATGCATAAAAACAAAATGGTTCATCTAAAGAATTGGCATATTATGTATAAAATACGAAAATGTGTTAAGCAGCTCGACAGTGTAATAAAAAGTAAAAGCGGGAGGCAGTTTTTGAAAACGAGTTGAATTTTACGGCTCGGTAAAATATTAATCGCCTCGAGCACTTAAGTTTAGCAATTTTAACCGTCACTTTTATAAGGATGAAAATTATATTTATCATTTTTAAAATAGATTAAAACATGCGATAAATTCCATTTGAGCATATATATACCTGCAATGTAGTTATTACTTCGTGTGTACTTCAAATCCCTCATAGGTTCATCTCCATTAAATACTGTACTTGATCCTGGTCCGTCGATTACCGTTCTAGAAATAATTATGAACAGCATAAAATATGGTACATATTAAAGTGTCATCAGAAAATTCTCTGTAATTTATCCATTGCAGAAAAAGTGTTATATACTTTCCAAATGTCTTATATATTACTAGTCTAAGAGTGTTAATGGATAATTTTAAACCCAAAGTCCTTTATTAAGCATCCAAATTGAAGGCAATGTAAGAAAACTATACTGCAACATTTCCTGATCAACTTATACGTATATACCAAATGTTAAACTACAAGAGAACATCATAAATTAAATCAACCTTTTATTTGTTGATCGCTCAAGTATTTTCTTAGAGAAAATCGTTTACCTATGATTGTAAATTTGTGGATAGATACCAACACAAAAACGCTTTAAATCCGGGCGATCAGAGGGTATCATTTGAATGCAGTCTGTGATTTCCAGCGAGTCACGGATACCGTTGACAATTGGTCCTGAAATTAAGTTTTTTTATATTTCGAATTAAGTTTTTATAAATTATATCATATAATATACACAAAAACAACACTATATTTATATAAAAAAATGCCTTTAGGTATTTGTTATGTGGTTAGTCATTCTGTTTTGTCGCTCAGCCTTTGATGGTAATACCTGTTAAAGTTGACCTTTTAACATAGTGTTATCGTAGATAAAATATATTTACTGGTAGTAACTATTTAAATGATAAAGGAATGTAAAACGGTCAATGATTTTATGCTGGAACATTTTAATGATGTAACTATAATACTAAATAAATGTATATCATACTTGACTTGAGTACTTTTAGAAAATGTTCGAATTAGCTTTTGAAATAAAAAAATAGCTAAAATAATATAACAATTAAACTTTTTATCGTTTTCAGTTGAAAAGATATGTTCATATTTGAAATCAACAGTATGATAATAATTCATTTCATTCAAGGCCCTTACCTGGATCTGGACAAGTAAAGTCTGTCAGCACACCTTCGCTGTTGATGACAGATCTATATCCTAACTCATTGGTCAAATCAAGGTTCAAGTAGTGCAGCTGATTATGTTGCATGTTTAACTGGTCAAAGTGTAATTCTATAGAATGACCAATGGATAAGCGCTCAAAGTGACAATATAATCCGGACTGAAACAAACATTTGTTGATTAGCGTGCATTAAAGTACTAGTAATTAGCCACTAAAAGGTCTGTAGGTGTAGTAAAAGTTTGCCTAATGGTAGCATGTTTATAATAGTAACGGCCAATTTTTATTAAATAGTTAGTTCTACAAAAAGATAACAGACACTTTCGACTGGAAATTCACTTTCACTGTTTAAAAATAATCGTATCATTGTTCAAGTTCTGATTATGCCTTGCAATTAGTTATTGTTTATGTGTATTATTCGAAAGAGTGACCACTAGATAAGTAAAATAATTCGGTATAGGTACAATTGTAATGATGCAAGCATCACTGTAGTGTATATTTTTAAGAATGTATTGCAACTTTAAAACCGTGTGCTTACTTATATGTGTTTGAAATGCGAACGACTATCTTTTATTATTTAAATATATAATAAGACAACGTTAAGGGGCCGTCACACTATGACGTTTTGGTCAACGTTCTGTGAACGTTTCAATCGTTCATTTTTTGAGCGTTCTAGAACCGAGGATGACAAATTTGGCGTGTTATTAACGTTTAGTCTAAAGCACCACTTGCGTGTGCCTAACGCTCTAGAAGCGTGTAACAGCGACCAAGTAAGAAAACCTTAAAAACATTAGCATATTCTCACGTGCCACTGGCGCGCGAAGAACGATTGGTCAACGTTAGACGATCGTGCTGGGGCATGGACGTTCGGGTAACGCTCGAATGACGCTAAATGGATGCAAAAAGGACGTTCGTTTCAATTTAGTCACACGCTGCGTGCGCTAGGGGACCGTTCAGCGGTCGCCACGGAGTCATTAACAGCAAAACAAACGATTTGTAACAACCAAGTAACGCTTGAGAAACGACTGACTCACGATAGCCGAACGCGTGCAACGCTCGGCGAACGTTAGTAAATGCGTCCGTCTATCGCGAATCATGCGTCCGTCTATCGTGTATATTGCATCCGTATATCATGCGTTTCGTTTGTTACCTTAAACGTTAACAGTACTGTAACTTACCACGGCAAGACTTTCATCGTAATGTCGAAAGGAACGCAATAGCTCGCAGCTCGTGCTGGGGCCGTAATCATAGTTAAAACTGACACAGTGGTCAAGTTTTAAACAGAGTTCCGCACAAGACTGTGCAGTGTAGATACCGGTATGTACTTTAATAGGAGGAGAAACGTATCTTCCTTCTTGTAGCTCTGCAAATTTGTCGAGAGGTTGCCCACCTATAAGTGAAATTGAAACTTTTAGAGAACATAATTCAGTTTTAACACAAAATTATCTCGAACAAAAACAAAAATGTTGTAAAATCAAATCGTTAACATTTACTTAAACGTCATTACATGAACATACTTTCAGAAAAAGGATAACCAGCATATTTTAGAAATTAATTATCGCGATAACTTTAGGTTTTTAGAAAATCACCAGCTTTGCTGGAAAGCTTAAAATAGCAGTGCTAGTTTCAACTATGGTCGCAAAAATTGCTATAATATTGAAACAAAATAAAACATTTTGCTTAAACGCAAACCGTTCTTGGAAAATGCACAATTTTATCGCGACATCTACTAGCTATCTCGCGGCAAAACTACGGGCGCTATATCTATTATCTTTAATAAAAGTGGTGTTCATGCAAATAAAGAATGTTTACAAAGAAGCATTTAAAATAATAAGTATCGGTCGTTACCTGTTGAGGTTTCCTGCCGCGCAATCAAATCTTTTTGAAACCAAGAGACCATCTGATCTCCGTAAATGCTTTTACCGTACCCAACCCCAACGAAAGATTCTATGACATTGGAATCGTCGTGAACAAGAACTGAAGCTTTCAATATTGCGGGATTACTAGTCGTGGTAAACCCGGCAGTGATTCTGCCTGTTGGTGGCGTTGTGTCGTATGTGGGCAGCATGCATGATGCACTCGACCGAGCACCTCCGCTATTTTCAGCAAACATTGTAAAGTACAGAGGCTCACCAGAGGGATATTCATCGACAGTCTTAAAACAACAATATCATTGTTGAAAAATCGATTGTGCTTTTAACACATTCAGATAATGTTTGTATTTATCGTTTTCATATTTCATCATATTTTGCAACAGAACGTCTCTTTATAAAATTGTTTCAAGATTATTTAGATTTAGTAAGATTTACTGCAACAATATTAGAAATAAAAGTAAGAATGTTTACCTTGCACCTCTTTCTCTAATGTATAGTGGGGATTCATTAGACAGTATATTTGTCCATCTTGGATAAATCTTGATTTAACTAACTGTTAATTGTTTGTCTGGACTCTTTAGCAGAACAAGTTATTGAAGAACCGAGGTAACTGTACCACGGAAATATTTCGAAACACAATTCCTGTGTTACAGGGTTTGTAAGACCTGAATCATATTTATCATATCTAGATAGTTTTGCAAACAAGATAAAATGTTAAAGCTATTGGTGGCATTACAAAAAGCCATTTTAAATGACCAAATTATTAATGTAGACTAATGACAAACCTAAAAAGGCTTTTTTTATCGTACAAAATTACAAACTGAGATCTTGTTATGATATCGAAATGTATTCTATGATTAAAATTTATTGTGCATGTTTGACAATACTCAGTATTTTCGGCATGACGTTTAAAGTTATCATTGAAAATACAAAGTCTTATGACAGTTTTTTTCTAAATTAAAAGAAAAACAATACATAAACATACTACTTCCTAAGATAATTATTGGCATTAAAACTAACTGGATGTTAACATATAGAGTTTGATGGCGTGTAAGAAATATAAAAAGGGAAAAAAAGCATATCGGAAACACTAAACAAAATCTTTCCACACAGCTAAAAATCAGAGAGGAAAAATGGGTTCATAATGAAAACAATTTCACAAGTCACCTCAGACATTAAAGAAAATAAGAACCTGATGGGAGAATGCCTATGAACGGCCAGTGAAAAATGGGTTAAACCAGGTTAAAGGAGGCGTCAAACTCACATTTAAAAATGCATTTGATGTTCCTTAGGCCAGGGAAAAACTTGTAACGTGAAACAACGCAAAATATTTCCAACTGAAATCATCTACCTCGGGCTAAAGAAAATGCCTAAAGGACTCTAAAATATGATTAAGTTGAATCCTAAAGATACTGTGCAGTCACCGAAGACAGTATAGATCGAAACGATCGTGCAACGGGTAAGAGGTATATAAAGATTTTTAATCCTAAACTCAATAATGTATTCAAACTTTCTTAAAATGTGTGGAACATGAACGGCCCTCATAGTTAATTGTTATTGAGATAAATTATGTCATATTTGCAGTGTAAAATGTTTTATTTTAGGCAATGGATGGAAATGCAACCATTAATTTTAATTTGAGTTGAGCATTGAACAAGTTTTGTCATCACTGGGCTTTCATATAAGGAACATGCTATCTAAATTGTGAATAAAAAAGAAGTTTATTCGGCGTGGTTGGAAGAATGATGTTTAAATACCAAATCAAACTGACTGACAAAAACACTTATTTAATTCTGGTGACTCTTTGTTATATTATATTACTTAGGATGCTTCTTATGAGTCCACCTTATAAGGGTAGTGCTAAGGTCTGTTGAGTACTTTTGAATCGCCAAATTATCATTCGTTCCAATCCTATACTGAACAAAAATAAAAAGTATCCACTGTTTATGCTTACCTTCTCGTTAAGATATTTTCATTGTATCAGGAACGATTTGAATGTTGGTTTTATTGTTAATATCAGTTGTTGTTAGGTTTAATTGTTCATGAACATAATCTTCCACACCCAAACCTGAGCAAACAATTAATAATGGATAAAAAAAACACTACAAATTAAATTTAAAGGGAGGTTATTGGAAATGGTTGGGATTTCTAGCATTGTATATGGCAAGTTTGTTGTTTTAATGAATGTTTTGCGATTTTATTGACATCAAGAGCTTGAGAAATTAATTTAATTCAAATAAAGGTATAGTGTTTAGAATCACTTACTTCTTCCAAAATCCCTAATTATAACAAAGGGAAAGATAACTTAGTTGTGACTGCAGATTTTTATATCTTTGTAATGATTACAGAAATGGAGATTTTCTCAAAGAAAAACAATTAATTTGTCGTTTTCTAATTTCACAAAATTATTGGTAGAAAAGTGGATACTTTTTTTTATTTTTTCTAAGTATATATTACCACACAAAACATGTACTAAAATGCTTATTGTAGTACATGTCTTCAGATTACAATGAGGCTTCTTACCGTTGTCAAAACTGTGGATGGTCCACCTAACTGCCTGTTATTGACGACATTGTTTCCACCAGGGAATGTACCAACATCCAGAAAGATTTTCACGTTACTCCTGTCGTCTGCTGCAGCTACAGATATTTCAAACGCTGGCTCTGTGTAATCACGATGTTTGATTTGGTACAAATCACAAGTTGCAATTGCTCGTTTCCCTCGAGTTTTCTAAAAAGAAATTGTACTAGTTACACAATAATAAATTTTTTGCGTATTTTAAATGGCTTAAATGAAAACTTAATGACTTCTGATAAGCAATGTTGATTTGAATAAATTAAAATGTAGTAAGTATTGTAGAAGAATTTATTTTGCTTTCACTGAGGAACAACCTACACCAAAATCAATAATAAAATCGAAATAAAATTTCAATATTCTGTTAAGTTTTCATTAAAATCAAGTTATTAAAGGAAAAGATGATATTAAAAACATTATTTCAAAAGAAATTAGTAACATTTTTTAAAACGGTTATGATTATAGTAGAAGGAATAAGGTACAGTTTCTAAAGTACTTCGCCTTAATCGGACAGTTCGCCTTTTTAATCTGCTTATCATATTTTCCCCAATAAAGAATATAATTTCAGTTATGATACCAGATTATTAACAGAAGATGACATTTCTGGAGGACTCTCATCCTTCTCTTTCGTCGAGACATCAATCAGGCGTTTGGTTATTTTCGGCGTTGAATATTCCCAAAGGTTTCTGCTGAATAATGTTTTCTTGATTTTTGTAAAAAGAAGATCTACTTCGAGTGTTACCAAACCAATCAGTCTAAGTTTTAATGGGATGAGCTCGAGATCCATCTGCAAACTGTAGGAAAAGAGGAGGAAATTAAGCATGTAAATTTGGCTGTTAATGTTGATTTTGCTAGACACTGCTCGTATACAATTACTAAATGTATCTCGGTCTTAAGCGATTCCACATTGTGATCATTTCAATTTAAATAGAAAGGATAATTTGTTTTGTTTAAAATTATCAAGACAAAATTAAAGAAATTTTTTACTACTCAAATCACACAGATAACAGTATAGACATTAGTTCTGATCTCCATCATAGCCTATTATCCTGGTGGCGAACGTATATCTTGCAGATGGAATGTGTATAAGTCGACTAAAATATGATGTTATACATATACATGTATTATTTTGTCACAACAGTAAACATATCTGCCAAAAGCATCATACCTTGTCAGTCATAATTATTATTTCGTTGAATGTTATCCTACTCCTTCATTCAATGGAAATTTATTTCTTTGTGACCGAAAACATAACCTCGTATTCGGGTCAGCTTTTTTCATCTTATTTTTCTATTTCGTTAACCGCTAATAATTTTGATTTTACTGTAACAAATAACTTCTTTAAGTTATATAGTATGTAATCTTTAAGTTATATAGTATGTAAAGACTTTCAGTTAACTCGGATCAGATTTATGTAATTTTGATCGTTGCTCAGCATTATTAATTAAATTTCAAAAATCAGAAAAATTGAATAACTGTTGACAACATTTCACTGCATACAATTGTTCTATTGTGTACGGTATTGCACCATAATTTCTATCGATTATTTTTACTCCCATCTTACTGATCCATAATTTGAATGAGTACAAATGTGTAAATCTCAAGGTCTACACAATCTGTAAAGCTTTTCAACTTATTAGTCGGCGGCCCATGAGGCCGTCGACTATATTTGTGCTTAATTTTGGAATTTAATGTGGGAGGATAATGGCATAATTTCAGAAATGTTTGTATTTTTGTTCTGATATGTATTAATGAGAGTTGTTTTGCAAAAAATCGTACTAACTGTTACAAATGTTTAACGAATCGTACCATGGGAACTGGTAGACATCGATTTTTAAGAGTTTTTTTTTTATTTTTTTATTTTTAAATAATAACTTGTCCTAAACATGTGACTTTTTTTTTAATACAACGGTAGCCGGTCCTTCCATAAAATCGGTTAGGGATGTTGACTGTTGCACTGCATAATTATGTACCTGTTTGTAGTTGTGGAACATAATTCGTGAGAGTTTTATTCGGAAACAAAGGTGTGAATAAATGTGATACTGGTCATACATTGTTTTTAATCGTACATTGCAAGACGTAGTTTCCGTATAATCGGTCAGGGATGTTGACCTTTGCACTGCGTCTATACCTATGTGTGAACTTGTGGAACATAATTGTTGAGATTTTTTTTTCGGGACAAAACATAATACTGCTTTTAGCCTTTTAATCCCATCCCTACCAATAACTGAAAAAGCAAATAATGTATCCTTACAACATAACCATAAACAGATTTAAGGTTCTGTTTGTTTGTGCAATAATATATAAGCCTTTCCATTTCTTTTGCCATTATTGTAACGTCATGAAAATTCTTCTCGCGCCGAGTTGATGCCCTGCATCAAAGTTTTTCTTGTCAAAGACTTTCATCACAACCGTACTTGTTATTGTACACATCAATTTCACCGGTTTTATTTTAAAGATATTTACCAGAAAAAATAACATTATTCGCGTTGCATACAATGCAATTTGCTTGAAATAATAATTCTTTTAATTTAAAATCAAAAGGTAACACATCTTGTGATTGTGTAATTATTAAAATTCAAGAGATCCGAGTTAAACTGACTGCAGCAGCTGTGTTCAACCGGTAATGTTAGCCATATTAAAACAACGAACAGCAGTGCGGCAACTGAACAAAATGATACAAGCGACCAATCCATGACTTTGGTATTCTTCCGTTAAAAATATTTTAATACGGAAAACTTGTGAATTAACTATTATTGAACACCATCATAATTGTACCACAAAACATAACTCACGTAACATCCAGAGGAAACCGCGAAAAAGCAATTTCAGCGTAAGTTGGGAATCTCAAATCAAGTATATCGCCTTCTATTCTTAGTTTTGCATACAACAACAACCCGATTCCAACCTCGCCGTAGCACGTGAGACCACCGTAGGGAGTAATTGTGGCACCTGCTGACCTTGCTATTAGTTTGCCCTCAAAGCCAATGTTCATTCCGTAGTATCCACCAGCGCCAAACTCTAAGAAGGGTGAAATACCTCATTGATCAAATGAAATACAAAATTTTGCCTAACAATAGAATCATCAAGAAATCAAAGAAAGCATTTGAGGTGAAAACAAACAAAACAAATAATTAAGAAAACAAGATGAAAGGACTGTAAGCTCGACAAGTCAAAGTGTCAGAAATGTAGCAAGCAGATATATTCATATTTTAAATGGAGAATCATTTACACTAGGAAGATACTCAGGAGTTTGATCGGATTTTCCACCATAAAGCCGATTTTAAGTTTCGAATCAAAACAATGAAGAAAAACACGGAGAAGGTATAGAGGGTGGTGGGAAGGAACCTGAATCCCCGCCCACCACCCCAACTCTGGTTTAGGCGTATTATTAAACAGTAAAGCGTCTAATCGCACTTACCAAATGTAACCATAATAAATCCGCCAAGAGGAAATGAGTGGCTATACTGGAATAACTCAATGCTCTTTCTTGGGAAATCAAACCTTCCTTTCAGTGAGAACTCGAATGACTTGAAGGCGTTCCCAAGCTGTCCAGACGTCAACTTGTCAGATACTTCAGCGAACTAAACATTGTAAAAAGGCAATTTTCAAAATCATGTATACCTTTATTAATGAACATAGCGAATTAAATCGATAAATGAGTTGGCTCCAGAAGTTTTGAAAGTATTAATGTTGTTATCAATTTTCAAGTAAAGCCGAACTCTGGATTTAAATGTCATGTCTCACTCGGTGGAAAACATTTGACCATTGGGGGTTTAAACTAGGTTTAAGAGATTGCGACCTAACACTTGCCCCTTCAGTCTCTCCAATGTAGAC
This sequence comes from Corbicula japonica, assembly GCA_038501625.1. Taxonomy (NCBI): domain Eukaryota; kingdom Metazoa; phylum Mollusca; class Bivalvia; order Venerida; family Cyrenidae; genus Corbicula; species Corbicula japonica. Next base: position 55,676 of record JAZAYU010000610.1, read on the forward strand.
ATGGTGAATTAACGTAAACCTTCTCGACCATGCAGCATTTAGAAACACTATAAACACAAATTTAAGAAGCTAGTGGTATTGTTGAGCGATTGTGGCTTTCAAAACGTGAATTTGTTTCATGATTCGGTAAGTTTTTTCATGATTCTGTGTGGGTAAAAGTAAATAATTTATTTTATTAATTATTGCTCTTTATAACTCTCAGTTATGATTCCTGTACAAAAACTGACTAATGTGTTTTACTAGAAAAAGAAAGACTCTGCAGTGAATGTATTGCCCGTTTTAAAAACCATAATTTGTTCATTTGATAACTATACTTGTCAGGACTTGATTCAGTTGGGATATTATTTGCGATTATTTTTGCTTTAATTGATCGTTTTATAAACAAGACATAGCACTTAATTCGAATTATTGTTCAACTCTTTTTGTAAAAAATACTAGGTAGAATCTCATTTTTTTCTAACATCATACAATACCGCTTTATTACTGCCTCTATTCACCTCGCGATATGATGACACATTTCGTAAAATATAAATAATTTGCATCTATGACCAACAAATATACCCCCAATGGACTCCTACTGTTGAGAGTCTCTTGTGGTTTGTAAACTATTAACTTTGAAAGCCACCGCAAACGGCAAATATGAAAATATTGCAGTCGCGGTATGACAGCCTCCTGTTTATTGAAAGTGATGTAAACGCATATTACTTCTCACGCTGACAAACCCCATGAAAGCAACTCAATATTTACACAAGAATAAGTATCAATTTTAATCCATCACAAACGATGTCGAGTATATAATGCTGGCCATGGAAATTTCTCTCAGATATACAGAATAGTAACATTCCATGATCAATGGAAAAATATACTTACTATAAAAATATTTGCTTTTTCAATAAATAATGTTAACGCTGTTACATTACAACTATTGTGTATTTTTAAAGTATTGTTGTATTTATTTTGTTAACAATATTACTTACGAGTGTTTTTGCAAGATCAATAAAATCATGGAAAATTTTATTGATAAGAGTAGGATCAACTTTGTTCTTATGTAACAATGCTTCCAAATCTCCAATTGTCATATTTGCTAATTGAGCACCAAGTAGTTTTGTTCCTTCTTTTGACAAACCCTTTCCTACGACAAACAGCTGATCAGCTCTGCTCACTATATCATTTACACTTCCCATCATGTTTATGATCTCTGATGCTGTTAATGAATAAAGTTCATGTATAAACACTCCGTTCAAAATATCAGTAATGATGATATCATCACATCTTGAAATAATTTTGTCTCTTTCTTACTTGTATATAATTTAAGGTATACAATAAAAATTCTTTACATGAATGACTCCGTTAAAAAGATACCGAAACAAAAAGCTCTTTTACTAAATTTTCCCTTTATCCATATAGTTTTTTTAATGAAGTATTGTTTAAGTTAGATTACACACCTCCATTTACTTCAGTGCTGATGACTAAACTAGACTTTCGATGTTTAAGAATTTGAGGATTGTTTTCTCCAAGTGCTCGCATGGCTGCCGTATATCCAGTACTTGCATCAGAGTCACTTAACGTTTCTCCTTGCCAAACTTGCAATTTCATTTGTTGCTTTAGAAGAATAAAAAACAAGATCGAATATGAATATTTAAATAAAAAAAATTAAAAATACCACAACCTCTCTACAGATTCGAAACGAAAAGAAAATAATGCAGGGAATTTAACTATAACCAATTTCAACAACGAACCACGGAATACCGCAATAGAACATTTATAGGCAACGCATTAAGCTACTGAAGTTTTAAACCAGTGAATATTAAACATTTCAAAACAATACAAACATTGAAAGTCGCCGCACGCGAGTAAAAAAGTTTATAATGTCTTAGCCTGTAATGACAATGCATATTATTTCCACCATAGTCACCTTTAAGTCGCTCATGATAAAAAGTCCGAGCGCTCCTGTGATAATATTCATGTATGCGTATTACAGAAAACACCAAAAGGAACAATTAAATATCAGGAGGTACAACCATGTGGTTTTTCCAAGAAATCAACTAAATCCAAAGCTACAATGGTTGAGATATTAAGACACCAATATATTAAGCCGCTTTTTGACAAAAAGAGTAATACTATTTTGCTAAAAGGAGAACTATTACCGAACATAAGTGTCGTGCTCACTGACATTCAGATTGATAACAAATCTGACTGAATTAACAAGGAGATTATTTGCAACAAAAATCAAAAGCAATATGAGTTCAGTAACACAAAATTTGTTTTTCTGTTATGATTTAGAAATTTGACGAATATATTAATAGTTTGTTCAATACAAGTTGTATTCTGCAATTATATACACCTAGTATATATACGTCAGATACCTGTTGTTTTATAAAATCTGTGACAGCAGTCTGAATTTCATTGTTTGTTGCTCCCCGGTTTATCAAATTGCGTATAACTTCTTTTATGTCAGTCTTTTGCCTACATATAAAAGGAAAATTGACTGTAACGGTATGATTTAAATTAAACAATTAACAATTGAAGTACTGGTAAAATAGTTTAACGCTTAATATTATCAAGAACTACAGAAAAAAATAAAAAAAAATGATTACCTTATTGAAGAACTTTTAATTCTTTATAAAATCAGAATTCTAGTAAAACATTAAAGATTATTATGTTCCACATGAAAATGTGTTTACATAATGTCCGCGTCTCGGCGTCTTCTCCGATTTGTTTTACACGACATCTTTGCCAGGGAAATTTTGTCCGCAAAAAATGCTGTTCTGCAACTGTATCTGTCCGCATAGCCCGTACATAATGAAATGTTTAGCGATACTTCAAAATTCGATGATCCCTCCACAACATTCATTTGAAAATTAAGAGTATCAGCGACGAAATGTGAAAATGACTCTGAAAATAAATATAAGTGAAAACTGCAGTACTCATAACCATGCTGTTCTGAATTTTTAAACGCTGATCCTATTTAGGTGTGTTACATTCAATCATAATCGCATTCCGTTAGTACTCAGGACAAACTGTATTTAAATATTAATAATATTGCTATACTGCCTCTAATAGTATACTCCGCCAGGGGCGTAGCCAGCTTTTTTCAAGTTGTAGGCACATACAAGGGGTTCCTTGTGGCGGTTGCCTCTTGGCAAGGGGGTCTGGCATGTAAAGCCCTTCAAGAAGCAGTAAGCAAGTGGAAATTAAATATAGATAAATGCAAATAAAGCGTGACAACAGAGAGAATTGGAACGTAGGCCTGCATTTACATCTGGCAAAGAAAATAATAATTTTCCCCAGAAGGCAAATAAAAGCCAAATGCATATTTAATTCGACAAATTCGGCTTGAATCCGCTACCATACCACCCCGTTCTCTTTTATTGTATTTGGGGGAATTTTAAAAACCTCATGTTCTTGTCCAACTTGTAGGCCCGGGCCTACATGGCCTAATAGTAGCTACGCCACTGTCCGCTAGCAAGCAGTAGAGTCAACTTTTTTAACTCTTAAACTAGACCTCAACTGGGATAAGATATTTATGGGATTTTTTCTTTGAAACTCGGCGATAGAATCTTCATGATTTATAACTCTTGAATAGTAAAAAATGAGTGAAAACACGGTCAGAATGACAGTTTATAAGCCAATACAACGGACAGCGAATATATTGTAAAGCACACATTTTTCACGTTTACAATTCTGCCGCCTCCGCGTCAACTAAAACCGGACTGAATCACTTAAAATGTGTCAAGCATCTCTCAACGTCATGTCGAATGTACACAATTCATGTCACAATATTTTGAAGAATCATGTCCTCTCCAACGAATAATAGCCAGATTTAAATGCAAAATATATCAATAACATATACACTTCATGTTGAATGTATGTTGTAATAAACTGTAGACGTAGCTCGGATCACAGCAATTTGAAACAGGCATTTTATGCTCCCCACGAACATTGATGTCACAAGATATGTATGTCACATATAATCGTCATCAAAAAACGTATGATTACAGGTAAAGTTTCCGTGTAATATATTAAAACTGTAAACGTTCGTTCCTCAAGAATTTAAAAATCCTGCCAAAACTACAAAAAGTGCGGGATGATGGTATGAACATGGTATGAACATGGGTCACATCCTCTTTGTGGTCATTTCTGTCACATCAGTTTTAAAAAACAACTGTAGATTACAAACATATGGACCGGACACAAACTATCATCAGTAAGGTTATGACTAGAATGTTGTGTTGCGCGGAACACATGTGTCGCCTGCATGGAAAAAGTTGAAATGTGGGCCTATGTTCAATCATATATAATAAAAAATTTTATTTAAAAAAATGTGAAATATGCATATCAGGAATCGCCACATTCAGAAAAAACAGCCTCCCCACACAGTCAAGAAGAAGAGAGGGAGAGAGCATGGTTTATAAAATGATCAGTTTCAAAGAGACACCACTAACAATTAACAAAAATGAGAACCCGAGGGGATACCGCCTTGGAACGGTCAGTGGCAAATCAAATTGCCACTGGGGGTTTAAACCAGGTTCTAGGGTGCACCAACCTCACACTTGCCCCAACAGGTTCTCATATTTCAAAACAAATACAAGTTGTCTTGGTGAAACAACTCCAACCCACTTATTGGCTCAACAATGTTGCATGCAAAAGCACACAAACATATAAAACATAAGAATCTAATAGCATTGCAAAGCCAAAGAGCGGGTACTCAATGATCTTACCGAGACCAGAGCTCCTGGAGTAAAATCAGCAAGAACACGATGACAGGGATAAAAGAAACAAATCGAGCTTCTAGGTTCTTTTAAGAAAAGATTTCCCCATAAACCTTCATAAACTCTTAAACCCCTGCCACCGTCGTGCAACCAAAGAGGTAAGCATAATGATCAACTGTAGAAGGGTTAATCACCAGGCATGCAGAGCGCTGTAAAATATCATGTTGGTAACCTTTCTTTTTAATTGTAATATTGCTATACTGCCTCTCATAGTATACTCCGCTAGCAAGCAGTAGAGTCAACATTTTTATCCGCCCTCACTCTTAAACTAGACCTCAACTGGGATAAGATATTTATGGGATTTTTTCTTTTTCTCTGGTCTCGGAAAGATCATTGAGTACCCGCCCTTTGGCTTTGCAATGCTATTAAATTCTTATGTTTATATGTTTGTATGCTTTTGCATGCAACATTGGGTGGGTTGGAGTTATTTCACCAAGACAATTTGTACTTGTTTTGTGATACGAGAACCTGTTGGGGCAAGTGTGAGGTTGGTGCACCCTAGAACCTAAAACCCCCAGTGGCAATTTGTTTTGCCACTGACCGTTCCAAGGCGGTATCCCCAAAGGTTCTCTTGTTTATTAATTGTTTGTGGCGTCCTATTTGAATTGACATACATATATAAAACATGCGCTCTCTCTCTCTCTCTCTCTCTCTCTCTCTCTCTCTCTCTCTCTTCTTTTTCTCTGCGTGGGGAGGCTGTGTTTTTTGAGTGTGGCGATTCCTGATATGCATATGTTGCTTTTTTTGAAACTCGGCGATAGAATCTTCATGATTTATAACTCATGAATGGTAAAAAATGAATAAAAACACGCTCCGATGACAGTTTATATCTAAGTTGATTTCAATACTACACCACTGAGCACATGTGTCATCTAAATTGCATTTAAAAGGGGAATAACTGAAACCTGAGTTATCATCTTCAAAAATTGGTTTGTAAATGCAGATGAGTTATTCAAAGTATTCAGTGAATTGAACAAGTACTTTCCATTTTACAGGAAACATTAAGTTTAATGTTTAAGTTGCATTTGAAAGGGGCATAACTCAAAAAATATTAAAGTGAATGGGACAAGTACTTTCAAAGTTATAGGCAACATTAAGTTTCAGGTTAAAGTTGCATTTGAAAGGGGCATAACTCAAAAAATATTAAAACTGGAGTTATCATTCTTGTCGTCACAGATGGCATTGTTCATGTTGATGATATTTTCCAAGTATGAAGTAAATAGGACAAGTACTTTCAAAGTTATAGGCAACATTAAGTTTCATGTTAAAGTTGCATTTGAAAGGGGCATAACTCAAAAAATATTGAAAGTGAAGTTATCATTCTTGTCGTCACAGATGGCATTGTTCATGCTGATGATATATTCCAAGTATGAAGTGAATAGCACAAGTACTTTCAAAGTTATAGGCCACATTACGTTTCATGTTAAAGTTGCATTTGAAAGGGGCATAACTCATAAAATAGTGGAAGAGGAGTAATCATTCTTTATGTCACGGATCGCTGTGTTCATGCTGATGATATATTCCAAGTATGAAGCGAATAGGACAAGTACTTTCAAAGTTATAGGCCACATTAAGTTTCATGTTAAAGTTGCATTTGAAAGGGGCATAACTCATAAAATAGTGACAGAGGAGTTATCGTTCTTGTTGTCACGGATCGCTTAGTTCATGCTGATGATATATTCCAAGTCTAAAGGTAATAGGACAAGTACTTTCAAAGTTAAAGACCACATTAAGTTTCATGTTAAAGTTGCATCTGGAAGGGACATAGATCATAAAATAGTGACAGAGGAGTTATCGTTCTTGTTGTCACGGATCGCTGTGTTCATGCTGATGATATATTCCAAGTATGAAGTGAATAGGACAAGTACTTTCAAATTATAGGCCACAATAAATTTCATGTTAAAGTTGCATTTGAAAGGGGCATAACTCATAAAACAGTGACAGAGGAGTTATCGTTCTTGTTGTCACGGATCCCTGTGTTCATGCTGATGATGTATTCCAATTATGAAGTGAATAGGACAAGTTCTTTCAAAGTTATAGGCCACATTAAGTTTCATGTTAAAGCTTGGGGACTACCGGACGACGCCGACGATGACGCAGACGACGACGCCGACGGACAATAGGATCCCTATGTGTCTACCTGCTACCGCAGGCGATACAACAAATTAAATTTAGATATATTGAACATGGAGGTAAGAAAACGGGCCTTGTGCATGACAGGCCTATGTACCTTGATGATCTGCCAAGTTTTCTAACCATCAATGACCATGATATTGACCTGACACGAATTCGGGATTGAGCGATACGGACGGACCGACCGACTGAACGACAGATGACAAGAGTGATGTATCTAATATCCCAGACACTTTTTGCAAGGTATAAATTAATTTAAGACATTTCTAGCCAAGGTAATTTCTAATTTTAAGGTTTCTTCTACGAAAAGATCCGCGGTGAAGAAATGGAAATTTGCAACTTTTTTAAAGTAAATTTGTACATTTAAATACTCTTTAGATATTAGCATAACTCAAAACGACAAAATTTTCGCGTTATGAGGAAAAGGCAAATAGATAAAACGTAAAAAATGTCACTTTATAGGCAGATATGTCAATAAACAAAAATTAAGATGAAAAGTTCTTAGTTACGGAAAAATATTTTAAAAATAATTGTTAAAAAGCAGCCTATTAAGTAAGTCCATCTTTAAATTTTCCGTCAAAAAACAATTATGACCGTGATAGCTTTAATATCTTCTTACCTGATGTCGTAGTAATATTTCTTGTCCACCATTTGTTTTCGATGCCATAACTTAAAACTTTGTTGCAGTCAACTGCAACGTTCACTGATAAATTCCTAACGGCTTCCACAAAATCAAAGTCAGAGCAACACTGGAATGACGAGCAATCAGCACTTGTCCAGACACACCTATTTCCTGCTTCGCCAGGTATGCTATTTGTACAGCCTAAAATAGAACGAACATTACAAAATACAGATGTTATTATTAACCGTTCACGATTAAAACACATTGCAAACAGCGTTTCTTTCACAGATAATTTTTAAAAATACACGTAAACAAGTATGACATGATTTTTATTGTCGGCACTATTTGACTGAAACTGATCCAGAGTAGGGCGGAAATGACATGTTTATGCCGCCAAGCCCATTCAATATCCACAAAAGCATAATTTTAAAGATCTTCACAATAACACAGTTCCAATGTCATGTTATCAAAATTTTCGTAAAAATATGCTCAGCCTAAACTAAACCCAAACACGGCAAAACGCTTTTTTATAACAAGACAATTTTGCTTAAACGTCAATTTTATAAACCAATTCGTTTTGACTACTGTGTTTGATTTTGATGAGTGGACTCTGACAGCGAAAATTTCATACACTTTTCTGCACCCGTCAAAGAAATTTACCATTTAATTCTCCAGACGCACGCTTAAAAATAAAAATATGTTTTCAATATTTAACACGATTACCTATATAAGATGTTAAGTAAGAGGAGTACTAGATGGTTTGGTAAGCGCTAAAATTGAAATTAAAATATTAAAAATCTGTTATAAACACTGGAGACGTTCCACTCAATGTTGGCGTTCATCGTGAAAATGGACGTATCCCTGTTACTTAATGTATGATAAAAATAATTATGTTCAATCATTTTTTATAAATTTTATATCAACGGAAACTATAATAAATTCTTTTCCAGATGACTGAAATGCATTTATGATGTATTATTTAAAAATATGTTTTATTTTGTGTCAAGTTATAGGGAACGTCAGAAAAACGTCATGTAAGATGTAACAAATCTTACTAAAGCGCTTTTGAAAATATCGTTAAAAAATAACAAAACGTCAATTTTCCGCCAACTATTGATACTGATTGACGTGACGTCAACCGAACAAGACGTCAAAACAAGTATTCGACGGAAATCAAGTTAACAAGCGGACGATGCTGTTTTCAAGCTTGAAGACTTAAACGTAAGATTTCGTTTTCTTGTTTGATATTGTATTAAATGTGATCTGAATTAAAAATAAAAAATAATTACAAAATTTATTAAAACCGCTCAGTACAAAGCACATTTACTGTAGTTTTGATTTATGTAAATGTCATTGCAGTTTGAATTTGTATAGCATGTTTAATTATTGCATTTCTGTATCTAGCGACAATGTCACACATGACAAAAACGCGCAAAAAGTAAGTTTTGTAAGAAATTAATGGTCAATAAAACCGAAAACTTACATTTTTTACATGAAAAAAAGCTAACTTCATAGAAGTACATATACTTAGCTATAAGAAAACATGCATAGAGAAGATGTTCAACTATGTATTGGTTTAAGACAAAACATTTCGCTAATCTAGCGGAATTGTCACACTGCCAAATAAACGTAACGTCCGCGTTACGTTCGTAAATATGGTTCTTATCACATTACAATTCCCTTTCATATTAGAAAGATTACCGCTTTTTATAACTGAACAACATACTTTTACTATATTTTATTATAATGTTTACTAGAATTAAATGTTCCTGAGACGTTTTTATTTATGTATTATTCAGATGAAATTTGCCACCGGGGCCGAAAAGGCGGCCTACTACCGCGAGAAAAAGAAGAACGAAGTGAAAGCTTCAAAATTAAAATATTATAATGAAAATGCAGACAAGATTAACAGGAAAAGATCTCGGCCACTAGAACCCAGTGTTATATCAAATGCCGCAATCAGACAACAAAAATCAAGGAAGAACAAAGCAGTTAAAAGGGAGAAAAATCGGCTTTATCTAGTAACTTTTAGAAAAAATGTAAAGGCACATCTGGAAAGCATACATTCAAAAATAGAATGGAAAAACGTCGGGTCTTTAAAAAAATCAAAGAAGTTGTACCAGGAACGCCAAGTACACAGCGCAAAATACTTCACTCTGTTATCGTACGGGAAAGAAATGAACCATCAACCTGTTCGATTGACAAAATGATCTTTACAAATATGAAGGAAATGGTATGTAACCTGAAAAGAAGAAGAAGCGACGAAGCCCGTGCTGCGCTCAATATTCTTACTTCAAGTGTAAGCGGAGAGAATCTGACAGAAACGAAGTCGAAAGGTAAAACAGCAAAATCGCTAGGATTGAGAAGGAACCGGGTTTCAGGCGGATGTTTAGAGAGAAATGTTTATTTTAGGTCTGAAAAGGCGCGTTTTACGGCAACAACAAGAAAAGTAAGAAGTGACAAGATCAACGAGAGCACAAAACACCTGATATATGAATGGTGGATATCTCCAAGCAGTTCTCGTCCCACCGGCAATAAGGCAGACATCAAGCGCCTTCGAGTCGGATACAAAACTTATATGTCACATCCTATACACATCATGGAAAAATCCCAGTCAGAAATATATGAAGATTTCAAAAAGGCGCACAGCGATGTAAAGGTAAGCCAGCGATATTTCGAACGTCTAAAGCCCTTTTTTGTCCAGCCTATTCGACCAAAAGATCGGAATACATGCTGCTGCCGGAAAAACGTAGAGGCGCGTCTACTGTTCCGCAAGTGTATGGACTACAACAGGAGAACCGGCAGAGCGCACCTGCTGTATGATCATCTATCAGATGTTGTCAACACAACCATGTGTCCTAAACCTGAGGGATCACACTACCACCGCATTGAATGTATACGGCGGACATGTGACGATTGCGGTGTGGATAAGTCCCCCATTTTCACGGAGCCACTTTCCGAGAACGTTGACACTGTTAGCTGGGAAAGGTACGACTACGTACGAGTCTCTATGAAAGGTAACTGTGACAAGAAGAAGTTGATGCTGGTACAAAAGAAAACACCACCTGTAGAGTTGTTCCAGTATTTCAAAGATGCACTACATACTTATACTGAACACCAGTTCAGTGCTTTGTGGCAGCAAGACCAATTGTCAGCGCTAAAAAGCAGTTTACCGATGAACCACTGTCTTGTGATACACGACTTCAGCGAAAACTACCGTTGCATCGAAAAGCAGGAGTTGCAGTCGACATACTTCGGAAAAACGGAAGTGTCTTTGCATGTGTCAGTTATCTACAGGCATGCGGTGTTAGAATATGATCATATAGACGAGAGCACTGTTGTAACGGAACTATTCTATTCAATTAGCCCTGATACAACACATGATCATTACTTCGTTTCACATGTTCAAAACGAACTTAAACGCCATCTCGACAATATTGGCTGCACAGTAGACGTCATGGTTGAGTATACGGATGGTTGCTCCTCTCAGTACAAGAGTAAAACATATATGGGTGTATCAACGTACCTCTGTCAGCAACATGGATACAAAATGTTCACAAGAAATTACTTTGAGACAAGCCACGCAAAGGGGCCACAGGACGCGGCCGGGGGATTGCTCAAACGCCAGTTAGACATCGCTGTCATGAAAGGACACGTGATACAAGGGGCACGAGACGTATATAATTACGCCAAAGAGAACTTGTCAACACCAAAATCAGGAATATACCAGCGGCGGATATTCTCATACACATAATCAATCGACAGGACGGTAACTCACAGTTTCAACGCTGTACCAAGCAACAGACGCGTTCACCAGATGTCCACTTGCATCCCGGGTAACGTACAAATACGTCTACAGTCATGCTACACATGCGACAACTGCTTAGTAGGTAAGGTATACTATAAGAATAATAATAATAATAAGTACATGTATATTACCTTGTGAAATAGATAACATGAAAATATTATTGTTATTATAATAATGTAGCATGAATCCCATGCCTACTAATTTGTTTAAAATTGCAAATATTTAATATATAACAGGTAGGTGTTTGCTTGACGTGGCTCGTTTCACCTTAATATTGGTTTCAATTAGGGTTGAGTCCCTGTGAAAATGAAGAGATGACTGGACAACCGCATGAAGTGAATTTGCTGAGGTCTAGCGAAGGTGGTGTTGTAGAAGAGATTGCTGATGATGAAGCATCGCTGTCAGATATCGTCCGTTCCGGAGACATCGTAGCGGTGATAGCCGATGACGACACAGAAGATTATTACCTTATGAAGGTACACATTTGCTTTTAGAATTAACTATTAAAACTAACAGAGAGCAAGAAAATAGTTACATCGATGTGCCTCAAATTTCCAATTTCAGAATATTAGACAATGCTGTGTGAGCTACTGTCCTCATACTACGTAAAACTGCATACCTTTATATATATTATATATAATTTAGAAATCTAAGACTATCAAAATTAAAATGTGAGTTATAAATGAATATTTTTCAGCGACTATCGTTTATTCACAGGTTACTGGTGAGGTACACATACTGACAGAGGACACCGATGACGAATGGGGCAACCACTTCGTTCAGGGAACGTCTGTTATTCAAGGCCTGTACTTCGACAGGAAGAAACAACTGTCCACAGATGAAAGACGCACATACAAACTTATTAAAAAAACAGAAGGCAATTGTGCATTCAGCAGCAGTGGAGTTTTTACTGGCACACACACAAAACTCCGACATTTTACACATGTCCGAACATGATCATCTCGACATTGTCCACACAGCTATGGCTTTGCTGCAATAACTTTCACATGTACGCATTATTATAAAAGAAGAAAAAACATATTAAAGAAAATATAAACTTTTATGTTGTATTTGTATGTTTAATGAATTTAAATAAATGTTACATAACTAATTAATTATACGGGTCATATTTTAAGAAAACGACAAGTACACACGCACAAAACTGAGCGTAACGCTGTCAATATTCACAAAAAAACGTCTTGACGTCGGTTACGCTAATGAACGCCAACATTGAGCGGAACGTCTGGAGTGATATTTTAGCTATTTTTCTTTGAATTTCTTTTACTTTATAATTAAGGTTCTCTGACAACCAATGTCCGATGTATTCGATTATATTAGATGTTAAAAGCTTATTCTTATATAATGTCATAAAATGAATGACGTTGCATTTTCTTTTTTTGCGCGCCCAGCTAGAAGCAATATCATTTGAAATTCACAGTAGCGCTATTTTGGCAGTGTGGCGGCTGTGAAAGGTCTCCCCGTACATATATTCAGAACTGTTAGAAGTAAAAATAAACCGTTACCGATGTCGTTCAGTCATGATAACGTATATCAGGGCTATCCGACCAAACTTTTGTGGGTTTTTTATGAGAAGTAATAAGGATTGGCTCTACCTTATTCACCAAGCTTCTTTACTAGTTCTTTAGAGGTTGTTGTTCATTTTTCTACTTATGTTAATCTTTTCATTTCGTTCTTGTTTCCTTTTCAGTGCAAATCATTAGCACTTTGACATGGATGATACATTATGCTAAATCAGTTGTATTGAAGTTGCTTTTTTCACTGTCATAAGGGCAGAGTCGTATAGGATGACTTAATATCTTTACTCTTTTACTGCTTTTCTGTAGATAACGAATTGCTCTTTACATTGAGCCTGATATCACGGAATAGGCGGAATGAACAGTAATTAGCTTTTGGTATTTTTCAGTCATTCTGATACAACGGTATTTAATAATAACATAGTATTTGTACCATACCAATAGTTAGAAATTAGACCAATTGTAACCTGTTAATCTTTTCTCAAAACGAATTATTCGTTTGGTTTTAAATTTGTAAGCCAACTTGGAACAAGCTCACACCACGTACACACGAACTCACACAAAAGATTCAATTTGAAATGTTTCAAATGCTACTGCCAAAATTAAAAAGTTGCATCTCCTTAACTAAACACTGAAGTTAACATATTGTTTATGAATACATAATTGTAAATGACAAACCTTGCACTCTCGTCATATTTCCCACCGAACACATGTCCTTTTTCCAAAAGTCGTATGATATTCCTACAAAAAGTAAATTTTACATTATCTTTGCAAATGATTTTTTTTAATTTGCAGAGAAGTAAGATTAATAAACATTCATTGTACTGATAATTTGCTCAAAAGTAACATACTAGGAGAAACATGAATTGAATTTCTGTAAATTGTTAATAGCCTGAATCTGATATATAATATCTGTCGAAAAGATTAACTTAGCCAACTACCGTAATATGGTTGCCGTGTGTCGTTAACTGTTGTGTTAGCACAAACTGGGTATTCAACATTAAAGTTGTGTAAAACCGGCAGTGTTACTTCACAAGTTGTCGTATTAGACTCGAAGCAGATAAAAACATCAATGTCGAAGATAAATTTCTTTGAAGACTGCAAGTTGGATATCATGTATCTAAAAAGTCAGATATATATTTTTATCTAAACTAGAAAACTATTTCATAAATATGAAAAACTATCAAATTTACCATTAAATTGTAAAATAAACGTATGCTTTCTCGTTTTTACATGCCATATGGCAATGTCCAGTGACTGTGTTTTTAAGGTCTGTGCTTTCCTTACATGAATATTTATTTGTTTAATATATTATTTTCAAATTCACCAAGTACTAGGATTTGGATATACTGACATATACAACTCAAAGTTTGCTCAGCACATAGGATATGTTTGTAAAAGAATATATGTCTTTTGCTATATACTATTTATGACTTTTATTAGTTTTACGCATCTGATTAGTGTTTTATTAACCAATACAGACTAATATTTTGACAACTGTAATGTGTTTAAAGTCTTATTGAATGTTAAATGGAATAATGGGTATGTCGATAATTGTGAAAACATCAATTTTTGCTAAAACATTTATGGATGTCTGCATCCGAAAAAATGCCTTAAAGTTATAACCTTCACATGTGCGATACTTCAGTCTAAGCATTCAGTTTTTCAAGCGAAAGAAATGATCGAGTGCCAATAAAATGTTGGGTGCATGTATGCAGGTTATGTTAAACACTGAAAAACAGGGTCACCTTATTTGCGTTTCCGACAGCCATTTAAAGTTATGTGTACAATAGGGATCTTCTTGATACACAACTTTATGATATTGAATTTAAATATAACATAATGTAGACTTCACAATGATGTTTTGTTAAAATCGTGTTTAACAAACTTTGAGTAGTGTGTATATCCGAATTATAGAAAGCATTTTTTTAATTTCAAATATACAACACTGTTGACTTTCTGTGACTATGATCAAAGGAGAAGTAATATATAATCGTTAAAGCAATTTTTATTCACTTACATGTATCTGTCCAAATATTACCTTGTATTCCAGACTCCTTTAATTGCCATGGTAAATCGGGTTCCTATTCAATGTAATAATGTAATGTTATAAAACTTTCCATTTGAGATTATTATTTGAACAAATAATTTGTTATTAATTCATGTTCGGAATAGACCATTTGACACATAAGACAACTCGGTGTTATTTTTTCCTTACCAGTGGCAGACACATGTCTAGATAAACTTTTCATGTGTATGTGTTTATGTGTTCGTTATTACACTAAACATAAAATATGTAACACTAGTAAATTAAAAAAGCTTACATACCCCAATTGTAGTTCAGCAAATGGACTGTTTGTTGAATGTTCTCGACGTTTATTACGAAGACATAATCACAAAATTGGAAAGACATGTTCATCCAAAAGTTTCTATTCAGAACCTTGGAGTACACACAGCAGGCCACGTAGTCGCTTACCGGTGTTATTGCACATGTTCCATTTGTTGCCGTTTGTGATATATTCAGTAACACTAATTCTTGAAAAGAAAACAATACATTTTTCTGCTGGTTGTGCTCGTTAGGTACATACGAAAAGACTTACATAATACAACTGGGCTTGCGGGAAAAAAGTGTACAACCGTAAAATGTGTTCATCGCATTCAATAATAAATTGGTAGAATCAAGAGTTCGCACAATAAACAATGATAACGGAGCTGTAGAAACTGGGAACTAAATTTCTTACGTGACTACTAAAATAAATGATAAAAGAGATGATTTTAATTTTAGACACGTTTTTAGACACCGATGTTCCTCGTGCAACATCTTACGGGGTTTATATCTAACAGCTTGTTCGCTTTTCAAGAGCTTGCAACGATGTGAATGATTTCATTGAATGTAATCTGTGCATTACAGACAAACTTTTTAAACAGGGTTATCGGTATCACAAATTAAGGAAAACCTTTTGCAAGTTTTATCGCCGATACCCAGTCCAATTCATAAATACAGGTGCAGTTTAAAATCACTATTGCAACAAGGTATTTCACAGCCTGTTTTTTATGGAGATTTAATTTACAAACTTAAGAAGATAAAAGGCAATGTGAATTTCTCCCAGTTATTCGTAAAAACCATCTATAAATTTAAAAAGAAAGGTTACCAACATGATATTTTACAGCGCTCTGCAGGCCTGGTGATTAACCCATCTACAGTTGATCATTATGCTTACCTCTTTAATTGCACGACGGTGGCAGGGATTTAAGAGTTTATGAAGGTTTATGGGGAAATCTTTTCTTAAAAGAACCGAGAAGCTCGATTCGTTTCTTTTATCCCTGACATCGTGTTCTTGCTGATTTTACTCCAGGTGCTCTGGTCTCGGTAAGATCATTGAGTACCTACCCTTTGGCTTTACAATACTTTTAGCTTCTTATTTTTTATATGTTTGTGTGCTTTTGCACGCAACATTGTTGAACCGATGGGTGGGTTGGAGTTATTTCACCAAGACAACTTGTACTTGTTTTGTGATACGAGAACCTGTTGGGGCAAGTGTGAGGTTAGTGCACCCTAGAACCTGGTTAAAACCCCCAGTGGCAAATTATTTTTCCACTGACCGTTCCAGGCGGTAACCCCTCGGGTTCTCACTTTCGTTAATTGTTTGTGGCGTCTATTTTGAAACTGATCATTGTAAAACCATGCTCTATTTTCCTCTCTACCTTATGGCTGTGTGGGGAGGCTATGTCTGCTGGATGTGGCCATTCCTGATATGCATATTTCACTTTTTTAAACTCACCATGTAATGATGAAATCCGTTTTTTCGAACTCCATCTTCTGAATACATATTTATTTCCCAAAGCACTGTTTATTCAAAAACCAAACCTTTTTAAGTTGATGAAATAGATGAAAAAGGAACTTTGAAGACCTACGAACACGACAAATATGGAAATATTGCAGGCTCGGTTTGATTGAGCCTGTTCATGGGCAGTAATGGAAACGCTTATTACTGCCAACGCCGCCTAGCCCCGGGTCGGGCGCAATTCAATATTTACACCAATGAACTGTACAATTTTGATCCATCTCAAACGTAAAGAGTATCATTTTTTTCATTTCGAAGAAACTCAACTGAATTGCACTTTCTAAATAGCGACATTGTTACGTTATAGAAAAGTTTACCCGTGGTGTTGAATGCGTCCACATCACATGGTGTCTCCTGTAGGAAGTATTTAAGACCAAGACTTTTTGTTAAGCTGTCTATATGTTTTTCGGACAACGTATCATTGGCATTTAGTCCTTTGATATTTTTCCATTTCAGAAGAGAGAAATCTGAAATTAAAACATTTTTTAGAATATTTCGTGCAGTTAGCAGGAGGATGAATTACAACAGTATTATAACTAATCTATTCAGAATATGAATTTACCTTTCAGACATTATACTGTTTGCATTTAAAAAATCTACTTACTTGAAGTAGTTAGTTCATGGGCTAAAATAAAAATTTAAAAAAAAAATCACTAAGATACTAATTCCTCTCACGTTTACCAATATTTTGTGTCTAATAAACAGAGAAACAGTGAACAGTACCTGGAGTTCAAACACTTAAATATAAAACAAAAATGTTGCGGTATCGATTATTGCTTTGTTCCGTTTAATATGCATTAGGAAAAGGAGTGCACATGTCTGCTTCGGGTTTCATTTAACCGTGATAGAGTATTAGAATTATTGTAATTTAAATACATTAAGGCTATGTCATATTTGAAATCATTAATAAATTAAAATTAAAACAGCGTATAACAAATTGAAAGTAACTGATTTGAATACTTTTAAAAAGGTAGGAGTCGTGAATTCATTTTCACCGTTAATAATTGTAAATTGTAAGATAGTTCAATTCTTCCTTCAGATGTGGGCAGTTCACCTGTTCTTATTACATACCACTCAAAGAACAGTGTATAACAAACTAATTGAAATTATTTTGTAGATGTTACATAAAGAACAAACCCTGTTGAACAAAAAGCTAACACTAAGCTAAAACCTGCACGAAAGAAGATCAAAACTTTTTTTGTAATTATTTTTATTCAAGTAAGCATTAAAATACAGTACATCAAAATCACATTTTAAGCATCTACTAAGTAATAAGCTAGTTAATAAAATTACAAGGATTTTAAGTACCTATGTTATGTAACCATCACTAAATTTTTAACCAAGAATTTAAAAACAAATTCATTTACAATTTCCCTTCAAAAATGTGTATCGGTTTAACATGAGTTTTGCTCATGTTTACATCAATATTTGCTAGGTTTCAAACAGAGAATTAAAAAAAGACAGGTTTCAAAGAAATTTCAAAAACAATTTATGACATTCTAACATGAAAAATCTATTGCAGCCGAGCATGTGATAAAGGCCACCCACAACACGAGATCAATCGCGAATAAAGGCCATATTTTATTTCCTAATTTACTGATTTAGAGAAAAATAAGACCTGTGAACAAAGACCATCTGACTTTAGAAGTCATTTTCGGGGTTTCCATAGATTGGACCCTTAAGACAGGCTTGACTGCAATAAAGATACACAAATTATTCAGACATTATGTACTAGATTGGTAGATGCTGAAATATAATTCGTTTAAATGCAATTTACTTGTGTTTTTTTTAATAAAGTTTCTAAAAAGGCCGGAAGCTATCCGGTGGGTGGTTTTTAAAGGGAGGAACAAGAGAATTGAAAGATTAGAAAAGGGAAAGACAGGAGAGAGAGTGAACCAAAGCTGTATATCTTAACAAAATATATATAAATTAAATATCATGTGTCTGATCAAAACTTTTTTAAGATACAGAAGATTCATTATTACTTGTATAAAGCGCTTATGGGAACAGTCGCTAAACCTTGTAAGAAAGAAATTTTAAGACCTGATAAAACTATGTTGATATATTCTCAGAAATAGATGAAAAATGTCATTATACTTGAATTAAGTTTGAAATACAATAAACGGATGACAGAAATGCGGAAGTTTACCTCCATAAATGGTAGATCAGGCTAGAGAGCACACTGAACAATTATCATTGTTCATTTTGAAACTGATTATTGTAATACCATGCTCTCTTTTCCTCTCTACTTTTTGGCTGTGTGGGGAGGCTGTGTATGCTGGATGTGGCCATTCCTGATATACATATTTCATTTTTTTATTCAAGCTTGAATAATTGGAAAGCCACGTTAAAAGATATGCTAGCAATAAAATATTGGTCAGAAAGAAAACTAAAACTCTTCGCAAGAGTAGAGACTTAAGACTGCAGAATAAAAATTAAGTGAAAGACCAATATGCTATACCAAGGGTAACGGACATTGCGGTATACTAACCATGGATATTGCTAAATTTAATATGATTGTTATCCAATTTCGCGTCGTGGAACGGGGAACAAAGGCAAGTTCAAAAATATTCTAGGAAATGTTATGCCGCACTGAAGAATATTCTTTATTCATTTAAAGAATCAAATACTATTCAGTCGTCCATGTAGACATGAAATGCGGATTACATTACCTTGACGTATTAGAACCACAAAGAAAGGATAACTTGATTAAATATAGTAGTACACTTGAAGAATTCAGAAACCGTGTTAAACTGACTGAAAATTGCAATTCAAAATAAGATTCAAAGATGTGTTTGTAAGTTTTTTTAACAAAATGAATTAAAATATGTAGGGTACATGCCGCAGATCTTTATAAGTATAAAGATGGCAATGTTTTCAAATGGCCAAAAATCCACCAAAAATTACAAGAGTTTTTGGTGTTGTTGGTTTTGAAAACAAACATTCTGAATTTCACAAAGATTGTAAAGCCGCTTCATGATCCAAAATTCAAAACTAAATACGCAGCAAGAAGAAGACAAGACAAAATCAGAAAAACAAACTTTGTATTGAGATGATGTCTCACGATGACACTTTCTTGAAGTGAGAAGCACAACTAAACACAACACCTAAAATTGTTATGCTGATCACTAATTTCTATTTGAACTTCTCACAGATGCTAGTGGAGAAGGTTTGAATGCTGTCATTATCAGATGAATGAAAAGGGGGTCACAGGGATATGTAATAATAACAAAACGTGAACAGGTATCCCGCACATTCAATGAATTTTCTGTCTGTTACTAATGTAATTACCTATAGATTTGAATACATGTATTACCTTAAACTTGTTAAATGAAGTTCATTTACAGTCAAGACGGATATTGATTTTTAAGCATACATACTTTCAATTTCAGAAATGTCAGAACGGTTCAATGGAACATCGATGAAATGTCGGGATAGGTTACAGATTAAAAAAAACATTTGTGACGTACAAAAGTGTATTCGAATGAACTTCAGTCGTTACATCCTAGCACACTACAAACCAACCTGTTTAATGAAATTTAAAATAAACAAGACTTTTAAAGGCATTTTGTTCTATGTCTACATGATTGTATTGAAACATTTACAATAAAAGGAGCAGCAAAAAGTCAACACCCTCATGGGGTTCGAATCACACAGTCCTTATAACCTATGTTTGGGATTCAAAAGCTTTACTTTCACAGCGGCCATGAAACCTAAGCAAACAGTTTGTTTACCTTTAACATCATGAGCTACGATTACAAAATGTCATCCTTTTTTCTACATTATTACAAATATACTAGTGTCCAAAAGAAACGACACCAAAATTTCAATAAAATGTTTGTTTTAGACCTATCTTTAAATTCTGTTTATGCTTGTACAGGATAAATGAAATTTATTTTGTGTACACATGCACGATGCTGTTAAAAGGTCTCTCGAATGAATTAGATCAATCCAAATGTTCTTTAGCCGTTTGGTTTATACTATGTCCTTGCAAACAAGTGGTATCGTTTCTTTTGGACACTAGTATATCTATAAATACAAAGTACCTTCACGGTACAATGCGTAGAATCGGACATTAGTGTTTGTTTTTTATATACAAGCACAGATATTCACTTGATATTATTGACCTATTAGTTTGACGAAAATTAATTTAAGATAAGTTGTTAATGAGTTAAGAAGTACAACCTACATGTACGATTTCTGTTATACATTGGTATGTTCCAAGGCTGTATTAACTGTGTGGTTTAGCCTTACAAATGTTGTATTATTCAAATCAATGTCCTAATAATGAATCAAATAAATGTTTATTTTATGCATATATGATTGTATGTTCATCTACAATTGTATGTCGAGGCATGATTCTCTGAACAGGAAAGTATTAAGCGAGATAACGTTTACATTGCATGACTATGCATAATATTTATGATAAAACAGATTAATGTTGTTCAAGGTTTCTATATACTTTTCATGCGTTAGTTCAGGAAACACTATACCGAGATGAAGGACTTAACCCATGTCTTCACGGACAGATTATTAGTGAGATTTAATATTTGTTGAATTTACTTGTTATTGATTGATACGTATATATTTTACTATATATTTAAATCATAGCTTATTCTTGTTCTTCTATATCGTATTATTAATTTATGCAATTTGTTGTAGCTTAATTGCTAGTGGTTAATGCAACAGAGTTAGATGTTATTTTATGTGTACATAGACAAGATACTGAATAATTCAGGAATATATCAACTCTGTAGTGTTTACTCGGACAGTGAAATGCTCAAAAATGGAATGTTGTTAGGAGTTTGTTGTTTTTTCGCCGTGGCCAACTACTTAAATTGTTATTTTAACATTTTAATTTGTGAAAGACTTGGATAAGAAAGCATATGAATGCGTAAATTAATATAAAGCTATAAATAATACATATTTTACAGATTTTATCGTTTGAAGTCAAAGATATTTGTATGGTTAGTTCAAAACTCCATGGTTACTATTTGATGTGATCCTTAATTTACTAACAAAACATATAAAATGCATGTTTATTCCTATAGTTTCAAATGAAACAAATAAATAGTATAAGTAAAGTTCAAAGATCAAGTCAACAGGATTTAGGATAAATCAATTTTTATTTACCAAAAAGTTCACGAACATACCTGATTGTTGAAATTTAGGGCGGAAGTCACACACACGTTTTGGAATACTTGTTCCTCTCAATATTTCGAAGGTTTGACTGCAGTCATAGGCACTTTCTAAGCACACTTTTAATTTCAAGTTCAAAACGTAATTGTTGTTAAATTCGCCGATGAGATACCTTAAAACAAATATCAATAAATCAATTCATATACCATGAAAGGTCTATATATGATTGAAAAGAACCTGATTTAAACAAAAAAGTATTAATTACTTTGTTAATTTCATAGTTAATATTAATTTATTGATTAACGATTACATCAAACAAGATGACAACTTCCTTATTATATCTCAAATGATAAAAGAACTTACTCTGTCCTTAAGAACCCATTCAGACTCATTATGTGGTATATGCCTGAAAATGAGTAATAATAATAATAAACATTCATCATCATCGTCGTTAACGTCATCGTCACTTCCCATCATCAGAGAAATAGTAATAGTTTTAAGTTTACGAAATAGAAAAATCTAGCAACAAAAAGTTTTTTAATTATTAATAGACTTTAATTAACTCACATCGGCAACGCCCGCTTAATTTATTCCTGTTGTGTAATGCAAGTAGTTCATATACCTAATTATATTGGTCGATGAAATAAATATCTAAGACGAGTTCCATTTTGTACTGGATTGCCCATTTTGATTGAAGTATAAAATAGATATTTTAAAATCAATTTTTTAATAGAGACGTCCGATTTTTGTAAAGTTCGATAAATTCATGACCTCAGGAAATGAAAACATTATAAAGACCCTACCAGTGTATATATATACAAAGCGTTCCAACGAAAACCCTAATTCCTAATTTTTGCAATGTGTTTAGACATTTAAAATGTAAAATAATTTATATGCATCTCCATTTTATAGACATCCCCGTCTTTCTCTCCCAGAGATTATGCGATGTTTTGTACGCATATTTAAATCTTTGTGTGTTTATAGTTGTTGTAACATAAAGCCAATGATCTAAATGACATGAATACTTCATAACAATTTAACCCTACTTACTTTTAACATATTAAGAAATGACATTATTCGATATTTTCTTGCGCGTTTGAAATAAGATAATACAACCAAAAATATCAGAAGTTTGCAAAATGTTTAAGCAATAATATACATACAATCGATAAGTCTTAAAACTAAAGCTCTGCTTCTTAATTTAACAATTTCGACCGATAATCGGTGACCTTCCGGAAATAATTACTGTTCTGTTTTTTAAGGTAAAGTTCTATTGCACCAAGTAAACAAACAAGATCAGATTTTCTATTATAATTATAATAAAAATAAATTATCTTTTTGGAATAGTTCTAATCAATAGGAATAGATAGCAGATCTCATCGCGACAAACGTAAATCGATTTAATAGTGATTTCTATAAAACCGTTATTTGATATTCGAACTAACTATAATCAGAATTTAAAATTGTATTGCAATCAGGGAAATTGTTAAATCAGTTTGTACTGTCCTACCTATACAAATCGTCACATACACACGTTCGGTGGTCCTTGGTCAAATTGAAACGACATAGCACTTAAATATTTTTTCATGTTTTGTTTGAAAATAACATAATCTTTTTTTCAAAATAAATATCCTTGATCTTAAGGCTATATTTGTGAAAATATACTTTCGCACATTATTATCCAGGCTTGACAGCTTGACATTGTTCATTTTGCATGTGGTGGATGCCAACCAACCGCCCGCCGACATAACAATCTTTTTTGAATAACGTATGTTATTACCATCAACGGCTTGTCTTAGGGGTAGGCTGTAATTCAGCTTTTCAACTCCTACATGGAGGACAAGTTCACACTGGTCCAACTCAAAATACGTCCTGAAAGAAGTAGTTATTTCATCCACGTAGACGCAGCACTCTATTTTCAAACAGGACTGATGTAGATGGCATGATATAGTGGCATTGTTGTCCGTTATATCCAGTAATATGACATCTTCTTTGCATTCTGAAGAACAAATTTAAGCTTAAATTAAACTCGCATACGAATAAACTAACTGACAGTGTTCAATTTGGCAATAAGTTAAATCATCAAGACGAACCGATTTACTTACACCAGCAAACATCATGCTGTGTTGTTGTTCTTTTAATTTTAAATGAAACAAATCCATTCATTTGAAACAGTTGACCCATTTAAAAATATACAAATAACATAAATCATGTCAACGTGTCTTCTCAATCTATGGTGTCATATCGTCTCAGTAAAAAACATTTTTGAAGTTATTGTTCTGTTTTTATAACTCGATGTTGTTTATAACACAGCTGTATCACCAATAATAACAAACCTTTGCGCCAACCCTGAGTGGCGTTCAGAGATTCAACGGTACACTCTGTATCGTACATGTACTGACTGATTCCAAGTGTGTTAAAAAGAAGGCGTTTGGCAAATGTTGGAAGCTGTTGCGAGTAGATGTTGTTCGAAGACTTCCAGAAGGTAAGAGAAAAATCTAAATATAAAAAAACATATCCGAAGTGAATATAACTGACTTATTTTTATAATTTATGAATACAATAAAATGTTCAAAAATAGTTTTTGTTAAGAACTTGAATATTTAGCTAATATCCGATCATGTTGTTTAATTTTATGATGCTATCTTTTGGAGTTTAGATATAATAAGCATAGTTATTTCCAGATTATCAACATTAGATTTGTTGTTGTTGTTATTTTTATTATTGTCTGGTTTTACAAATCAGTTTACCTGCGCACCACCTGCTTTCATACCAATGGAAAAACTCTTTCTAAAGGTTTCTTAATAACAGTAAGTGTAATGGATCCAAAGACTAGCATATTTTATTTCATAAAACATATCACAGTCAAAATTAAACTTAACCTGAATCTGCAATACATTTATATATGCCGAGCCCGGTGAATGCTATCCATAATAATCCAAACGTGCATCAATCAGTTTTTACGCAAATCATAAATTATATAAAATTTAAAAGTGTTCTTGACAAGTAAGGCATAATATTATAAGCGGATTTTTAGAGATGATATTTTTGTGTTTGTATAGTATGATTAATAAGAAGATTCCAAATCGATTAGGTTTCCTGATACTACCAAGGTAAGAAACGAATACAATATTTTCTTCATTTATGAATAACAATGTTTAAATACAGAACGCATAATTCAGCTAGACAGAATCGCGCAGTTACTATGTATTACGACAAAACATATTCAAAATTTGAAGCTTTGGCGGAATGTTTATGTCATTCCCGCACTGACATGTTTTAGTCAAGCTGTTCATCAACTGTTATTCGATGTTTTCCGAAGTTTAGAAATAAAACATTAATATACCTGTGCTTAAATAATCTTTGAAGAGGGGACATTCTGTAGAATCAAACCAATGATTTCCATCCAAAACAATACTTGTAGAGTTGCAAGAAATGTTGCTGGTGTAACATTCACCTATTCTTAAATAGATCGAGTGTTTCGCCGATATATTCAAAACCCCTATGGCAAATCTGAAATAGCGTTATTGACAGGCATTACAACTCGCGTTTACTTCAATTTCTAAGATGAAAAGTGGCAATTTGATTTGCCACTGACCGTTCCAAGGCGGTAACCCCTCGGGTTCTCATTTTTGTTTATTGTTAGTGGTGTCTTTTTTGAAACTGATCATTTATTAACCATGCTCTCTCCCCCTCTCTTCTTCTTGACTGTGTGGGGAGGCTGTTTTTTCTGAATATGGCGATTCCTGATATGCAAATTTCACCTTTTTTTGAAAGGAACCGAACACGGCAAATATGAAAATGTTACGCGTCTTTTAAAACAATAAACTGCGAGTATATGTGTGTGTTTTTATTTAATATAACGTTAAATATTATGTTTTTTTGGTAACAAACTACATATCATATAAACATTGTACTTACTGAAGTCGCAGAACAGAGTACAGAGACAAAGTAATGTTTGAATCTGAAAAAAATACAGAACGTGTTTCGGATGTTTTAAATGTTAAATTTCATAAAGCATATTTTATCCACCATGTAAAGCAGAGAGACAAAGCTACTGACTTCTAATTAAGATAATATGTTACATGAAAAAACTAATAAAGCTGGATGGTCCTCTTGTGAAGTCTGTAAGTGAGGATGAAAGTTATTTGGTTAGAATCTTTATGGTGGATAACTGTCAATGATATATGGCATACTTTTTCATGTTTTCATTTTAAATAAACTTCAGGAAAAATGTTCAAATCAAAATTACCACAGCTAGGTTAATGTAATTCAAAATATTGGTTGTTTCGGTTTGTTTGTTGTTTTTATTTTCATAAAATTTGCTTACCGTAGGAATATTCATAAAGTGACACGCTTCGGCTAAACCTTTCGATAGATGCGTGAATTACATGGTTACATTTGTCATAATGCAGGGCATAAGAAAGCTTTCGTTGTAAAACCTCAGAAAACATGCAGCATCTTATGCTGAGACAATCATCGGATATATAACATTCTGCTGATGGAAAGGATTGCGGGATCGGACATGCTGAAAACAGACACAAATACACATTAAACATTAATCGGAACATCACAAAGAGTGGGTGATTAGGTGGCAAAGGATATCAAAAGGTCTGTATTTAAATGGGACCCGCCAAACCCTAAAAAAACTTTGCGGTCTAGTACTTAGAAATTTCAATTCTACTGCATGCATCGCAATATATCATTTTATTTTATGCTTTTCAGTGAATTATAGAATTTTCCCGGTGAAATAAAAGTGGTATTTCACTGTTTCAAACAGTGGAATATCATTTTCATTTTCACTGATTTTTTCACGTTGGTACCCAAACGCACATAACATACCAAATGAGAACGTTTAGAAAACGGGCTCAAATTTGTATATTTGACGTCATGACGTCACGTCATAAACAAGCGGTTTTGGCGCCGTTTCTTGCAACTTTTCCGTCAAATTCACGCAAATTTTGCAGTAAAAGCATAAAATAAAAAGAAAATTTGTTTTTAACCGGTGAAAGATAGAAATATATTTCACTCGTGAACTTCGGAATTATGTATTTTCACTCGTGGCTTCGCCACTCGTGAAAATACGAATTCCGGAGCTCACTCGGTGAAATATATTTCTATCTTACACTGGTAAAAACAAATATCCTCTATTTTGTATTAAACTGCTGTTTCATTTATAGTTCTTCTAATATCAAATGAGTGACGTTTTATGTTTTATCAGTTCTCATACAGAACGACAGAAATGTATCACACGAGATGCACAGCAGATTTAGATTTATATTTTATCTATCGTGCATTTATTCAGCATATTAAAAACCAACATAAAAAGAATTTCAAATCGGGTTTCCTTGTTATTAAAAGTGAAATAGCATATCAGGAATGGCCACATCCAGCAGGACAGCCTGTCCACACGGACAGGAGAAGAGAGCATGGTAAGGAGACGTAATTTATGAAAATAATCGCCAATACAAAAGATAAATTTTACCAGGCGTTTCACGAAAGCGTTTAGCCGTTCTTCAGAAACTGTCAGTGGCAAAATGTAATCGCAAGCAATAATATCTTTATCATATATCTTACATGAAATGTTTTGAAAATATGGTACATTGCATTCTTGATCATCAATGTAATAGGCGATTCCGAGATCTTTTAACAGTATTTGGCGCTGGATAT
Source organism: Corbicula japonica (assembly GCA_038501625.1). Classification (NCBI taxonomy): domain Eukaryota; kingdom Metazoa; phylum Mollusca; class Bivalvia; order Venerida; family Cyrenidae; genus Corbicula; species Corbicula japonica. The sequence goes on from JAZAYU010000610.1 coordinate 83,200, forward strand.
AATCCAATGGATCCGTGTTATTTAAACCTAAACTGTCCTTCCAGTGTGATAAGGAGAAGCCTGTAAAAAGAAAATTTATACTTAAATATTGTATTGTTTAAAGACTTAGTTGGATTATCTCTATAAACATATGCTTAAAAACGTATATTAGTTGAAGCTATATCGCATTGTTGATTTTGGGTGTCACATAAGGATAACTGTTCTGTGGCTAGGCGCTGTCGCTCTACGTGTTCGATTTCCAGCAAGGACTGATTTATCGTTTACAGCGCAAGTTTCATCGGCAATAAATTTATACTATATATACCATACTTTATGATCGGTTGGGTACAAATTATTGGAAGTGATATCTAAATATAAACTGAAAAAAAAGAGCAACAATTAAAGCCTTAACTAAATACACTTTTTTCGCAGCTCTTCAAGTTTGTCGTCAAACAGTTTTCAGTGATAAAAGAAAAAATATAATGAGAAATAATATTGTCAAATGATCAAAGAGCTGTGTTTGATGAGAAACGAATAACCGAGTATTATTGATTTAAAAAAAAAGGAGACAAATTGTCAAATATTAAACAATACTTCATTGCAAACAATAAGAAAACACTAACTTCCCAAACAGTCGAACCTTTGAGAAGAATAGAGAACATTTTTAAGAATTTATCTTTCAACAAACATCTAGTAGTCTAAGTATACATGCAATACAAATGCACACAAACATATTAACTTTACATGTAGTAAGATATCGAATGAATAGGTAATAGATGGTCTTACTGTGACAGTCGTGCAACGTAAGAGGTAATAAAATCAATCAACTATAGATTGGTTTATCGCAAAAAGTGTAGAGCGCAAAATTATATCCTCATTTGGTAGCATTTCCTGTAAATTTCACAGATAATATGAGTTGAATAAAACCATAAAACCTTTCTTAATAACCCGTGTTCAACGGCAATGTTTAAAACCTCACAGACTGTTACGACATGCGCAGGGTGTAAGCTGCGATATACATACCAGGTTGTGCGTATCCTGGATTCCATTCGCAAATTTCGTATGGTATTATAGCATTTTGAAGAAGTGATGCTGCAACTACACAGCTGTGTGGGTCCAAACAAATTTGAAGATTCAAAGTCGCAATAAAATTCTTCTGAATGGGAAGATTTGAAAGTGAGTAGCTGTAATACAATAATAAGAAAAATATTAACCTCATTTGAACAAATATCACTGAACGTTTGTAATGATAAGTTGTAGTTGAAAATCTATAGTGTAATCTTTTCCGCTTTAGTATAACTTAAACTAGCAAATTTGAAATGCGAAACCTGGAGCATTTGTTATTTTTTTATGTAAAAGATATCGTTATCTCATTTACTTATGAAGCTTATAAACGTACCTTAATTTAATAAATCCTTTGAGATAGAAGTGTTGCAAAGTATCCCATTGAAATGTAGTTAGTGAAATGTTCCGAACAATTGCTTCTATACCAACAGTCAGGGTCTGAGAGCATGCATCTAGCCGGAACTGAGTCGTAAGAGATCTTCCAAGTTTTTTGATGTACGAGCAACAAATTACACCTGAACATGTGTCATCCAAAAAGCATCGTGTATCGTTCGGTAACAGCTGTGTCTTTATTTTTAAACATGCTGAAACGTAATATTAAAAGTTAAAAAATGAAGTCTTTTATCATGATGATTATATTAAGATCGTTTTGCACTTTAGATTGCAATGGAAATGTATCACATTGTTGATTGTTATTATAATTTATTCGTTTAAACTAGTTGGGTTCAACGAAAAAGTTATCTTATATTAAATACAAATTATGTATTTATCCTTTCATACCCTACTTATGAATTTATATTACCTGTTTTCCAGCCGAAAAAGTCTGATGGATAAAAAAGCAGACTAGAAATGTTACATTGTTGCTGCTTCACATATGAAGATACACCGATTTCAGCCAAGAAGAAATCACGCCCTGCTTCTGGTAAGGGCAATGATGTATTGTATCCGTTATTTAATGTCCAAGTTGTAAAATTAAAATCTGCAATAAAGAACTTTTGAGTTCAAACTTTCTTCCGTTAGAATGGTATGGCGATTTCAAAATTGAAAACTGATATGTTTTTTATTATTTTAGTGTTAATTTCCTGGACCCCGCTTGATTTCTTATATAATAATCTATCTATATTTGTGAAACCTTAACATTTTGACAAACATTTTTACTTGATGATGCCGGTACTACCACGACATTGCTTCCGATTTTGCTGTGCACATTAATAATTACGAAATATTTTAGATATGTGTTATTTATAGTTATTATATGCTAATATTGTACAGTATAACTTTATTTCTGTTTCAAATATAATTATGTCAAATGTTTAAATATATCTGCTTGTCCGCAGAAATTTTCTTTCAACAAAGCACACAGTCTGTGGTGCGTTTTCTTTACCTGGGTTAATAAAATCTGATGTCCACGTGCAAGGAAGAGCTGGTAAACGTGCGTTTTTAAGCACTTCAAACACGGTTCCACACGTCGCATTGGACTCAAAGCAAATTTTTATCGAGGCGCTTATTTCGTATAATTCACTTTGAAGGAGTTCTGATAGTTGCATTCTGTGTAAAAAGAACCGGGCTATAATTGTTGTATAATGAACATCCAGAAAACAGGCATGCAAAATTATTCAACATAGGATTACGTAAATATATTATAAGAAATGCTTTATATTTTATTATTTCCAGGCAAAAGGCAAAATGCCAATACAATAACAGAAACCAACTTTTAAACAATTATCATACCAAGAGAAAATGCTCATTTGTACTACAAAAAGTGTAAAAAAAACAAAACAAGATAGCATATATGATCATTTATGTCTGAAAGCGAGGTGATGAGTCTCAGAATGACAGAGCAAGTCCATACAAGTAAAAAGAAGCACTTCTTCACATATTCAATATTGGATTTACGAAACTTACCTACACACCATTTTGATGTGTATTTCATTTCAAAAGAAATAATCTCGTATTATAATTTACACAATTTTGTTAGTACTTACTCGAATCGAAAAACTCCGAAGAGAGAAAACACCTCGGGCTGATCTATAAATAAATCATTATCAAATTGTATTTAATATATAAAAAACACAGTTAGCGCAGTTGGTGCAGTTTTCCAGAATAGAGATAATCATACATGGAACTGTTTCGAATTATCAGCTACGTCACTATGGTAGATACATTTTTGAATATCATATATTTAAAAGGAAATACAAGTTATTTATTAATACAAATAAAGCAAACTTGGTTGCTCAGAAACTCAACTGTATACTTTAAGAGTGGAAACTAAAGTATTTATACCCCATGTTATATTATCAAACGCTAATGTAAACGACAATCTTTCCAGGGTGACGGTTATTTGCTTGTTGCAAACGTCCAACTTGAAATCAGTGAAAAACACAACAGGTATTTCTTGAGATGCAGCGCAGCAGCTGATTCCGGTGCATATATCAGGCAATGCACAAGAAACTGATCCGTGTAAATCTGCCAGTTGCGTTTCAGATGGACATGCCTTCGTGTCTAAAATAAAATTGGAAATCATTTTTCAGAACAGCGAAATCCAATATCAGGTAATACAAGTTTATACTTGTTTGTTCATCTAGAAGCCTGTTGAGAAAATTGTGAGAGTGGTACAAGTTAGAACTTTGTTTAAAAAACCCATCGGGAAAATTGTTTTGCCACTGACCGTTCCAAGGAAACAACCCTTAAGGTTTTATTGTTCGTTAATCGTGTGTGGTATTTTATTAGAAACTGACCATATAATAAACTAAAGCTCTTTTTTTTCTCTCTGTAATGTGGCTTGGATTAAATAATCTAATTCTATTCTAAAATAATGAACTGTTGCGTATCATTAAAACAGAAATTCTCGAGTTTGTCACTCTAGGCCTATTTCTTTTTTTTTTCTTATTGGAGCATTTTGTTTAGAGAAAACGACTTCTTTAAAGGTAAAACTATTTGTGTGATACTTGGCGTTTGTACATATAAGCAAACGTCTATTTCGACCAAACCTGCATCTTCTCTCATCTTCTTAATCAAACTTTTTAAGTTAATTATTGTTTACGCATTACCATTTCACAATATTTTCAACATTTTGAAGTCCACAAATGTTTTGTTTAGTGACATCTATGTCTATACATCTAAAAAGAAATGAGCATCTAGTGGACTATCTGAAACATAAGATTGATTGGCAATCATTTAAAGATATATGCGCGATATGCTGTAAATTGTTTACCGATGGAAGCCTTGTTGATAACTGAGCATCTCTCTGTCAGCATAAAGTCTGATATTCCCAGGTATTCGAAGAGCTGAAGAAGTGTATATTCGTCAATCGAACTGGATGCAAGTCCTCTATCGCTTTTCCAATTTTCTAACGAAAATCCTGCATAGAAAAAAAATTATAAAAGAAAGATGTTAAGTTTTAAATGTTTATTGATTTACCGATGGCTGCCTTGTTGATAACTAGGCATAAAATCTCTGTCAGCATAAAGTCTGCTATTCCCAGGTATTCGTAGAGCTAAAGAAGTGTTTATTAGTCAATCGTACTAGATACCAATTCTCGATCTCTTTTCCAATCTGCTAGCGAAAACACTGCATAGAAAACAACATCAAAACCTTTGATAACTATTCTCTAGTGAACTACTTTTATGGAATGCTTTTTTGAAATAATAGAGGTTTTTTGATAATTTTCGTTACAGTGAATTGGCTTAATTATCGATACAGTACAACCCCAGACAGCTTTTTGCACTTCTGCTACGGCTAATTTGTAAAATCAAACACATTGTTCTCATTATAATCAGCTTACAAGTAATATTTAAATCGGAAGATTCAGTTAATTGTAGCTAAAACAATAATGAATTTGTTCACGAAATAAAACTTATTTGAGATCGGCGGCGATTAGAGATCGACAATGATATTTGCCGACATCTTAATAAAAACAAATAACTGGGAAAAATCATGGCTGGATTCAGACTTAAACAAATAATCTACAAATAGTGATTTGGGTATTTCACTTATGCAAGCAATATTTTAAGTAATTCCAAAGAATTATAATTATTAACTTTTGTTGTTATTTTATCACCTGGTAACAAAATATTTTCTCGGGTTTAATATATCAAAGGAATACCCTTCATGTTGTAATCCCATGTGCGTATAGTTTTCTCCATATAAAACGAACATCGAAAGTAATAAAACACAACACATACGGAAATACAGACCCGGTTTTATTCATGTATCTGCCCATGACGCTTAACTTCGTATTGAATGCAAAAACAATGCATATTGTGATTTTGTACATATAACGGTTATCATTGAACATCCTGAAATTAATACCAATTCATGGACAGAGGCTTATGGTCCCCTTGTACATGTAAAAGAGCGGAGAATACAATAACATTATATCTAATCTAAATCGAGCTGAACTGAAAGTTAATAATTCTGTAAAAAACGAACGCTAGCACGAAATTATACCCTTACCAGTTTAATGACACCTTTACAAGTTTAAAAAACTTTAAAAGTTGAACGTTATTTGTAAGGTACATTTCAAATGAAATGTATGTTTTATCAACGCTTAATAAAATTGTATAAGCCGGCGTATACCTGGTATTTTGAAGTCAGCATCGCGTTTGCAAGAGATCCGAGGAATAAGAACGTCATCCATAATTACAATGTTGTTTGTAGCCGTTCCTCTGTCGTTCAAATGTATGCTTATTTGCAGGTCAAAGAGATACATATTTTTCGTACTTATATCAGCTATGAGAAAACTGAAACAAACAGAACATGCAAAATACAAAATGAAAATTCGTTGGAAATGCTTACAAGGAATTAGTCAAAAACGCTGCATTAAGGGTGGTTAGGCCTACACAAAAGAATTACAAGAAACATATTTTTTAAATTAAATATGATTGGAGCAATTACAATATGCAACCAAAATTCTAAACTCAATTTTTATAAAGATTTTCAACTGGTTTCTCTGGTTAATGCTGACGCAAAAGCTTTATAGAGGTAGTGTCGATAAAAGTCTCCGATGATTTAAGTAGAACCAAATGTTAGTGTGTCAAAAACGTCCTACGCTTTCATAACTTTACGATATCCTTATGCATTTCAATGACTATCTCAAACATTTCCTTTGCAGTTCATCACACTTCAGATCATGCAAACACAATGTGTCCAGTGCATCTGATAACTAACGGAGCAAATCAGTCTTACAGTTTGCCAAGTTTACAAAATACGACGAACATGTACATGTCGCTATAGTGAGATAGTATTAAAGTTCACCCAAGAACCAAATACGTTGCTACCAGACATTCAATCTCATTAGTTCCTAGGGCTCTCTTTTCAATATTACAGTATTTTATTCTGTTATTTTGACCTATTTTTTTTTAAGTTTTATCGTGCCATATTTGACCTATCTATCTCTCTAACAAAATAAATAACTCACGTAAAAACTGCCAAACCATCAATGTCAAAATGCACACGCTGACCTTAAAGGAAAAGAAAATATTTAGTAAGTTTATAAATTACCTACTATTTATATACATTTGGTTAAAACTATAAACAGCAAAACAAGATCTGTTATCTGTAAACAACAACAGCAAATCATGTTAGTTTCGAACAACGCGTTTGTTTTTACATCTAAAATTGTTTTGTTCTATTGCATTACTAATTTTGAATGCAATCTGTTTTATTGGCATGAAACTCTTGTGTATACTGCCTTGTTTGTTTAGTGTGATACGATTATAGTTAAGCATCGAATAAATTAATATAACTTCCGGAATATCGTCGACATGCATTTAAGTTTTACCGAATTCAAAGGCTGACAGTTTTCTTTCCATCAAAAGGTTTTCAATGCTGGCTGTCAATTGGAAATTGCAGTCGTCTATTTTAAGTGAAAAACTAAAACTTCGGTTGAGTTCCTGAATATGTACACAGCAGTCAACAGCTAGGCAGGTGTCATCAATACTGCATGATGTTCCATTCGGTAGGTTGGGAAGAACGATGTTGAGTCGACACTCTGAAACAGCAACACAATAAATAAAATATCAACTATGCATCCATTTCATATTTCTAATGTTACACATGTATTGTGCGTTAGTTTCAAAATATGCATTGATCGTTTTTATCACAGAAATTATGTCTAAAAGAAATGCTGCAATGTTTTCTCTCGTTTATATCAACAATTTTACAACAAACTTCTATTAAGTCATTTTTTGTATTTTGTTTTATGAGCCGGGTATATCCAATAAACATTTTGTATCAGTTTTGGTTACGAAATAGGTAAGTATTTACTGTTTGTCCAAGGTTTTTGTGTTGTAACCGTGCAAGCTGGATATTTTAGATATTGACTGATGTCCAGGGCATTCATCAAAAGGTCAAACTGTGTAGAAGATAGCGGCCTGTTGGTAATACTATAGAAATCTTTCCATTCGTCCAATGAGAAGCCTGTTTAAAACATTAAGAATGTTTTACATTTCGTTATGTTCTAAAAGCGTAAAAAAAAGATATTTGAAAGCCGTTATTAAGAAAAGATGTTTGCAATCTATTTATAACACAAATGCCATTATATTATGTAAAAGTAACAAATAATCAATTACATGTAATACGGATAATAAACATTTATTACTTTGCGTCAAGAAAACTGTGCTGAAGATCAAATATGAAAATGTGTAAATTGTTACCAGTATCACATACACAATATTACAGTTCTTTTCACTAAGGCCCTTAAGAAACTTAAGCAAATAAAAACTACAAAATCCATAAAATAGCATATTAACCAAATCACAAATACGAGGCATAATTAATGGATTTGATATACATATAACGCGTTCTCATTTGTGAATCTCAAGTACCTGGTATATTAAAACCATTCTTCCAACTGCATGTTGTTTTCGGTAAAATTGTCTTATTGAAAATCCCAATACTGTATTCGCAGGGTCCTTTGGCTTCAAAACATGCACTGATATTTAAATCCACGACGAACTTGCGACTGCCATGAAAGCGTTCAATGAAGTAACTGGAAATATTTAGTAAAATAAAGTCTCAAATTAAATGTTAGATGCAATCTACTTATGCTTTTATAAATCATTACAATCCGTTCACTACGTGGCTGCAGAAATGGTAATGTAGTACATGTACCAACATTAGTTTTTTATATTACATATTCATGGTTTTGACGATTACGTACTCACTGTCTCGTGTGTCAATTATTTAAGGAATTAAATAAACGTAATTTGTTTTATCATAGTTAAATATAAATATATTTCACCAAGTAAGCTCTTGAATTTATTATAAACATTTCACATGAAATGGCCCGAAAACTATTTGCATATGCCCACTATTGAGCTCATTTTACGATTTTAATGCCCGTATACAAACGAGAAGTGAAATAAGGAAAATTATGTTTATATAATGATTATATATAAAGTTCTACGGAAACAAAAATGCAGAGTAAAATGAAAATAAAATAAAAAAATAGCTATTCCAATTTATTTTCAATATTTAATAACATAAACTGAAAGACCAATACAACACTTAATGAAATGCACTTATTTTTGAAGATCAATTAAAGAAAACCATGTTATTGTATCAACTTACTCAATTCTATATACTCCATGCAAATAAAACTGTTGTGGTTTGCCTGCAAAAATCAAAACGATATAGTTAATTAAATAGGCAACTTTATAACGTGAAGTAAGAAACTGATAATGACCTCTGTTAACATATACATGTGGGCTAAGTCTGCGCATCGCCTAACTCTGCGCATCTGATTTGCACATATACAAAAACACTGATGTCATAAGAACATTGCTGCCAACCAAGATTTTTTAAACATCTGATGGGTACATCTTGCTAGAAACTATCGTGTACGTAAATTTAATAACTACTCTAAAGTATCAGAAACATCAAACAAACTTGCTTAATATTCCTCCTCACACTAAATTCCTTATTTTGACAGCTGCGACCCAAATAAATGTGAATTACTTATATTTACCTTTCATTCAATATTCTTTTCGAAAGTTTGCAGCTTGAGAAAGTGGCTCATTTTAATATAAACAGAAAGTTGACATAGGTATGTGCAGAGCTGGGCAACATTTTAACATCATGTAAACATGTGTGTGATTTCAGTATGACATCATTTTAAAGCCTAAATATGCGCAAATTCATGCACAAAAATGACAACAAACTAATTCCTGAATGGATACAGATTCTTTCCGGTAGGTACCTGTCTTTAGCTACTTAACATGTTTTTCACCAATGTTAAAGGAAACACAAAGCAGATCTGGCAAAACAGTACCAACAACAGTGTAAGTTTTTTACTGAAAGCAGCAATAATATCAATTAAAATGCCAGTAACAAATCTCTCTATATATAATTGTAAATCATAAAATAAACAATTATAATACCGAACGTGAATGTTTGGAAGTCCTTAATAAGTCTAAGTTGTTCAATTTCGGTACCAATTTTCTGCTCGCATGCGTCAATGGTTAAATAAGAGATCATTTTATTAACCATGCTCACTCCCTCTCTTCTTCTCGACTGTGTAGAGAGGCTGTTTTTTTCTGAATGTGGCGATTCCTGATATGCATATGTCACCTTTTTATGATAGGTGCGCACACACCTGCTCCACACAACTGTGTACAGATGATTATTCTTTGCCTGCTAACTTTTTGCGCGAGACACATAAAAATCAATTTTGATTACGACGTACAGTTGTATGAGTTGAAATTTTTAACAAGTAGAAAAAAATCACCTGAACAAATAGAACTTAAATATCTTAATTTACAAACAATGCAATTTAAATGTCTATTAATAACGACTCATTTAAACAAGTGAATTTGTGAGTTAACGCTCACTATTGATACTCCCGCTTTAAGAAATATGACTTTCAACATGTAATTTGCATTTTTCATATGTATAAAGGGTGTCAAATTCTTCCGGGTATTTACCTATATATGAAATATAAATATAAACATATATATATATAATATTAGGCTGGTGCGTGTTTATATAGAAGTTATAGTAAATAAAGATCCCGTTTGGTTTATGTAATGCACTACATAGTAAAAAATCTAAAAATATTCGGTAAACAGGAAGTAGATGAGCATAAAATTGCTTTACACCATATGGGACTATAGGATAAAGCAGTATGAAAATTATCATGCTGCTGCATGCCACTATTTTTCTAAAGGGAAATTTTGTAACGAACGGAAAAAAGGGTAAAAAAAAGAATACCCCCTCTTCTTCAAAGATTCAGGTTTTTTGTAAGTAATAGTTTTGTTATAAGTAATGGAGAAGGAAGAGTAAAGGAAACAAAAAGCAGATCTGGCAAAACAGTACCAACAACAGTGTAAGTTTTTTTACTGAAAGCAGCAAAATTATCAATTAAAATGCCAGTAACAAATCTCTATATATATAATTGTAAATCATAAAATAAACATTTATAATACCGAACGTGAATGTTTGGAAGTCCTGAATAAGTCTAAGTTGTTCAATTCCAATACCAATTTTCTGCTCGCATGCGTCAATGGTTAAATAAAAAGTTGCTGCCGTGTTCAAAACCCCGATGTCTAGGCAACACTCAACCGCTGTACACATGTCCGTAAGGTGACACGAGACATATTCCGGAAGTCCAGGAACATCCACATCCACGTTGCACTCTACGAATAAAAGAAATAAAATTTTCAATAATATAAAAACCATACTTCATATACAAACCTAAAGAAATCTAATTATTTCGCCGTTACATGACGCACTAAATTGCTCATGATTTAATGGGCTATAATTTAAACTAAATACGTACTATAACATAACATTTTACATGATCCTCTTCAAAACGATTCATGTTTTTAATTTACTTTTAAAACCGCATACACCTAATGTCAGTTTGAAATCTACATAAACTACTACTCAGATAAGCCTGATTACACAAAACGTCTGTAATTCTTATTCGAAAATACAAATGTTTAACTGTTTCTCACCCGAGTTCCATCCTTTGACAGCCGGATAGTATGGGTATACACTGAGATAGCAAATGTCGCTTTTTATATATGCTGCTAGACCTAATATCTCAAAAAGTTCCCTTTTCATTAAATTAGTGACTGATCCAGACCCATCATTGTTTATTGCCATCCATTCAGACAAAGAGAATGCTGAAAGACAAAAATTGTGCAACTTAGCCTACAGTGGTATACTTACATTTCGCGTGGGTTGGTTTTAATTTTTGCTCGCACTGAGAAAAGTTCGTCAAGTTTAAACCCGGTGAAATTCAGGTAGCTAATCGTATATGTATACTACAATTCTACAACTGTGCTAACTAAATACCACACTTCGTTTATGCGCAATTAAATTTTATGTCTACTGGATGTGGCTATTCCTGATATGCATATATCATTGTTTTATCAATGTGTAAAAAGAAAATAATAACAAACATAATTTATTAACTGAAGGTTTGTTTTTAGTTTGCTTGGTTTTTGTGTTAGAATTTTGGTATTTTTAGGTCTTACTTATCTTTACTGTTCTAACTTTTCATAACGTATATAAATAAGGTTCACCATTTACATTGATTGATGCAAAGATCGATGGAACTGACTTTGCCGTTTAAGAGAGTTTGATATTTTTCTTTTTTTTATCGATGACATATCAATAATGAAAGAAGCAAAGCCTAAACAATATTAAAAGTTGCTTTTGTTACACATGTTTATCATAAAGCATGTATAAAATTAATAAATATTAATGTTACTAAATTGCGAACATCAATCTTGTCTTAAAATCCATTAAACAAGAGAATGCCTACATTCGTTTCTAAAACTTGAGCCCCAAGAGCATGGAACTTTTGGAAGTTCTGCCTCGTCAAAAATGATAAAGAAGTTCTCGCACGGATCCTTATTAAAGCAAACACTGACTGCAAGATCTACAACGTACAATCCTCTAGTCACTAGGTCACTAATGCGCAGCCTGTAATATAAAAGATGTATTTATGCTTATCTGTAAAGAAACATTTTTTTTGTGTTTTTTTTTGAAAATTTACGAAAGAAAAACGCGTAGTTGGAGTATGGTCAGAAGAATGCAATAAAACAGTCATTTACATCTTCTTCATAACATGTTGTGTAAGGTAACCTTTACATGTTTAATTAATAATATCACTTCAACAATAGGCCAATTTTAAGAAAAAGCTGCCAGTAAATTATGGCAATGCGTGGTTTTATTTGGAGTTTAATTAACACAATGAAACACTGTACTGCAGTTAGCTCAAACACAGACTAGTGCGACGATGATAATTTTACTTTGCAAGAGAAACTTTCAATTAAAATGGCTGAATGGAAGTGAATGTTCTAGAACATTTCAACGAATGTGTATCATGCTTGAATTTTCATAGCTGATTTGTGTTTGAACTATTTTATAAACATTTGTTTCGAAAGCAAATATGTGAAATAAAAAGCGATCATGCAAATGTCATTTTCACGACTGTAATATCATTTAGATTAACTAAACAACTGGGTGAAAAAAAACATTCTTACATCATAACTAAATAAATATTTTGCTGTCGTTATACTTTTTTCTACAATATCGAAAATCATAAATTAAAAACTTGTATTAGTAAAGTATATTAATTGTCAGTTACACTAACATTTACTGGTTTTGAATAGAGCATCATAATCATAAATGCATCTCTCTCTCTCTCTCTCTCTCTCTCTCTCTCTCTCTCTCTCTCTCTCTCTCTCTCGCTGTATAGATTATGAACTGTTAAATAAATGTTCGCACTTACTGTAATTTGAAGACTCCCTTTAAGTCTAGCGTTCTAAATGTTCCTGTAATTATACATACAGAGTTTGCATTTTAAGCGCCACATCTATATCACGTGTAATCAGAAATTTGCTTTTTGTTTGTTTGTTTGTTTGATTGTTTGTTTGTTTGTTTGTTTCTTTGTTTGTCAATAAATATAGAAGGATAATACAAAAGTAAAATTATACATTTAATTTGGAATAAAAAGACACATAAAATTCAAATTAAAATAAGTTGCATTTTACCCATTTGAAAATCGAAGAGACTGATATTAAAACTGAATTGTTCGATTCCAACTTCAATGATGCTGTCACAGGTGCGAAGACGAAGAAACGCGTGAATGTTTCTATTGATTAAAGGAACAAAAAAGCAAACATCCACCGCCGAACAATAGTCCGGAATATAGCATGAAACATCGCCAGGCAAACGAAGGCTTTGTGTGCTCAAAGAACAATCTGGAAAATAAACGTAAAACGTTACATAAAATTGTATTGTTAAATGATTTGTTAACGGGATTCGTGATGTGATCTAAGATAAAGATGTAGTTCAAACTTAAATTAAAATTGACCAAATTTCGGTAGACAGAAAGTCGCATTGACCATCAGTAATAGCAAAGTATATCAGTTTCAAAGTTTCAAGTTTAAAAGAAATGTTTGCTTATTAAATGGGTTAAATATACATATGTCAACGGTAAACTCTTCAGAATTTCAGAATTTGTTTCTGATAAATATTCTGAAATGTGTGTTGATAAAGAATAAATTCAATTTGGTATGGGTCTTATGTATGTGCAAACTACATAAAACGCACTTCATTCAGTTTGTGTTTTATGCGTAATACTAAATACACGCATAAATCCGAAGTGTTTATCTACGCATTTTATGAAGTGGCATTCATAAGGTTGAAGACATTTACAAAGTATATTAATAACTTTGAGAGGCACACAATAAAATTTGATATTTTTAGCTCAATCGGTATAACTTTCTACATAAAACATGAAAAAAAGGAGTATGTCTGTTATAAAAATATTCATTTAGAAGACTGTAAATGGTCAAAGAAATAAAACGTGTTTTAAAATGTATCTTCACACGTCAACGACCCTTACCAGAAGTACATGTTTGTCTTGCATTATCATATGGATCGTTGTTTCTATCACACATATTTTTCTCCAAGTACAATGACAACCCGATATCATTCATCAAGGAAGAAGCCAAGTATGACGGCAGTGAGGTGGAGACTTGAACCCCGTTTTCCGCAAACCAGCTCGCTAATGAAAAGTCTGAAGCACAACAAACACTTTAGCATGCTGGTAGCTTTTTGTTTGTTTCTGCTTTGTCTTATTTTTGTCTTTGTTTTTGTTTTAGTTTTGTTTTTGTTTTTTCTTTTGCTTTTGGTTTCAACTCAAAAAAACAAAACAAATATTAAAAGAAACGATTTCTTTAAAGTATCAAAACATAAATAAATGTTATTACGCATAGTAAAATTAAAAGTTGTTGCACTGTTCAAATGATCAAACCTCAAAGAAATTTCTGTGTATAGAAAAAAGAGTGCCCCTAGCTGGAAGCGAACCCGCACCGTAACGGCGACAGCGCCTAGCCCTGCAATTCCTGCGACGCAACCAACTGAGCTAGCCGGGACAACCCCCAAAAAAGTTGATCGGATAGCCCTGATATACGTAACAATCACTGCATGACATCGGTAACGGGTTATTCTACTGATAACAGTACTGACTTTATGTAAGGGGAAACTTTTTACGGCCGCCACTCTGCACAAATAGCGCTGATGTGAATGAGAGTGCCTCTAGCTAGGAAAAGTTTTTTAATAAGAAATAACTTAAATGTTTCCATCCATTTCTTATCTTTTTGAAAAATATCTGATCATGTGGAACAATGTGAAATGTTGGTTTTATTAATTGAATATTCATGCCACTTCCATTTAGAATGACCAAACAGTTTAAACAAAAACTGTATTCGAAAAACATTTAACGAATTATATTCTGCACAAGCAAAGCTATATCTGACATAAACATCTTTAACTTCCGGCGGTTTTATGAATGTTTCTTAGATAAAGTGGCTTGTTACATCAAGTTTCTGGTTTAAGTTGATGTTAGACTTCCGGCCGACGCCGCCGTACAATATAACCATATGTGTTTTCCTGCTAACACAGACAAAAAAGAATGTCTGCGTGGGCAGTAGTATTCATTTACTTCCCACGAACAGGATCAATCAAACCGAGCCTGCAATATTTTTTATTTTTGTCGTGTTCGGTGGCTATTAAAGTTCCATTTTTATCTATCTTTTTTCAAATTGATCCGATTTACGTCGAGTGGAGTCGCCATAGAGACTGTCATTTTCTCCTGAATTCACGAATAACAACAAATTTTGTAAAATACATGCAATATAGGGTAATCTGCAAAAATTGGAAGTTTTAGTTTGCTTTGTATATTTTAAAAACAAATTGAATCTTTTCCGCGAATAATTAGAACACCCCTCGTAAAATGATTTACATTGTTGACAAATACAAAATTGTGATGTATGGGTTCAGAACAAAATTATGCAACACTTAAAACGTAAGATGCAATACAAATAAACAAAATAAGCACTTTTTGCAGATTGATACATCAAATGAACTCACTTCCTATTAAACTTGCTTCCTGTAAGTCACATATTCGCTTCGGTAAAATCATAGACTTCAGAATCTGTGTCTGGAGTTTGCAAGGAGCAGAAGTTTCAAAGCAAACGCTTAGCTTGAGATCGACTACATAAACCTCTGACCAGGATAGATCGTCAATGGTATACCTGAAAATTCACAAAAACATACATTTTTGACAATTATTGAAAAACCTACTGCCTCTGTTCTTATTATTCTGCTGATAATAATAATAACAGTTCAACGATCCTAATAAGTGCCTGTTAAAAGCATTACATACATTCAGGACGTTTTCAAATATTTCCGCCATTGACATCACACTCAGTGAGATTTTTATCAGTTAGTATAATTTATCGAATTTAGAAGATATTAGCGTGCTAGCATTCGCCAATAAATGTTCTTAATTTACTTTTTTTAAATACAAATTGTAATAAGCAGAATATTGATGATGGCATTAATTGTTGAATGCTTATACATGTATTGTAAACGCATACAGACTATTTTAACAACAGCTTTGAAATAACACAAAAGTTTTAAACTGTAGGAATTCATGTCTTAGGCCAAAGATCAAAATAATACCTCCAGACAATACCAGCATCTAGTGATTTCTATTAAAATAGAAAGGTTGCATTTCTTCAACAAAATTGCTGAAAATATACTAATAGAAAACCTAGATCATTTATCACGAATTCGCAATTCGATTATCTCAAGTCTTTGATGCTTGATCGGTGCTAAAGATGCCTTTGGTTAATGTAATATACCATTTTACCTTCAAAAAAGTCTTTTAATATGCTATAATATTTATGCAAAAGTTTCAACTCTAAATGGCTTCACAGTCGGACACTTGTGATCTGCATTTAATCACAGTTCCAACAACTCTGATTTGATATTGATTATAATACGTTGATGGATCTTGATTACTCAGTGTATATTGTTAATATTATACGTATTATGATTTCATATATAATCGTCATAATTAATTGTATAAGAGGTTTTAAATTTAGAAATGGAATCGAACAAGTGTGTCATGCAACTTACTCCATGCAAATCACTCCAAGTAGACAAAATCGTTTTGATGTTCCTACAATTATAAAAACATTATCTATTAATAATACATATACATATATAAAACGAATAGTTTTGTTAAGCTCAAATTTTAATTCAAATTTTAAATAAAAACTTTAAATTTCCAGCTACCAATAAACGTTTAAATTAAAGTTAAACACAAAACTTTAATCACATTACAAATGTTTAATACGTTCGAAAACAGTTATCAACATAACAAACTTCTCACCAAATTCATAACCATCAAGATCTATGTCATACTGAAGACGCTCTATGCCAATTGTTAGTTGATTGGAGCACGGATTTAAATCCAGTTTGACATAGAAAGACCTGTCTAACAGATACACGTCGACACAACAGTCGACAGCCGTACACGATTCTTTAAGATTGCAGGACATCATGTTAGGGAGAGGGTTAACGTTTACTCCAAGAGTGCAGCCTGAAGGTAGAAAATGAAATAACGTTCATAGGTTTGACCTAAATATTTCGTTTCATCGGTTGTGTTAATCTTTTTTGTTTATCGTTTCGAACAAGTTTAACATTATAATAATGATTAAGAATTTTATTAATTTATAATAGATTTATAATTATGGCATTTTTAAAGGTGTGTGTATCATTGTTTTTCGGACTAGCAATGGTATATGTTGACATTTTTTAAACGTATTGTTTTTGTGTTTTGATATACGAGAATTTCATAAAAACTGTTGAAACAATTTAACAATGTTTTATATTTTAGAAAGGCGTGAATGAAATGATAAACCAAATATGTGTGATTGGTGGTTTCAAAACATAAATACTTTTCTTCCATCCATATGAAGCAGGTGTAAAATCGCTAGATTTTCTGTTACATCCTTCAGCTTTCATGTAGCGTATGATACCGAGAATTTCTAACAACTGTGATATGACGCCTTCTTCAAGGGTTCGACCATAGGTGTATTCTTTGCTAACCAGCCATGATTGTAAGGAGAAATCTGAAAAGAAACCAAAACAAAAACAACTTACGAAACAGATCACGATGACAAATCGTGGAACTTTAATTATTGAAAGAATACTTAATTATTCTTCACACATTATAAAATATATATTTTGTCTCTTCTTTCTTTATTATTTGATTCATATTCTGCATTACTCACTCCGTATTGTAAAACCAGAGTCCAAATCACATGGAAGTTTTGGCAGAAGCGTGTTATTCGCAACAACTATGTCTTCCTCGCATTTCCCGTGACTTTCAAGACAAATGGATATTCGCGCATTAACCATAAACATTCTGGCGTATATTAGGTCTGTGACAGAAAACCTAGAAAGACAAATGCACCGTGATTTACAGAAGACTCTTTTCAAAAACTGATGTAAACAGTAATGCTAGAACTTAGTACACTCTGAAACGTTTATAACATACATGTATGTTTAAAAACATTGAGATATTAGAACGTTTTAAATCATTTTTCATCATCAACTTATGGTTATCCTACATGAAGTTTTTTATAATATATTCTATGTTAGTTTCCAAAAGCAATTTAACTAAACGTATACCTGACACGTAAAACTCCGAAAAGATCGCTCTGCTGTTCTTGTCCTGGAATTAATATGACAACGAAATCCATTAAGTTTAACGCAAAAAATAAAACTTTATAATAAACAGGCAACAATGTCACGAAAAATTCAAAACAATTATCTGATACAATTCACAAGTGTCAACGAATTAACGTCGACTCTAATTCTCTAAGCTTGAAAAGAGTAAATATTGCACCGCTAGATAAATTTCGCCACCACAAACCAATTTAAATTATGATTAACATTTTAGTTACCCCAATCATAGTTTAGAAGAGAGATTTTGAATTGCAGTTTTTCTAAAGCCAAGGTTAGTGATGCTTTGCAGTAGTCAATTTTGATGTTAGTACTAAACGTCCTTTGCAGCAACGATGACCGGACACAACAACGGATTCCACTGCAAGCTTTATCAAGCCGACAACCTATGGTACCTATCAGATGCGGTAAATCAACATTGAGCGGACATTCTGAAAAAAAGGCAATGGATACGTGTATAATAATGATAAAAGAGGCATTTAAAAAAAGTTTTTTTACAAACTTTTACAACGAAACATCAGCTACAAAGCAAAGAGATACAGGACTTTAAACAGATTACGATTACCCATCTACAGTTGATCATTATGCTTACCTCTTTGGTTGCACGACGGTGGCAGGGGTTTAAGAGTTTTGAAAGGTTTATGGGGAATTTTTTTCTTAAAAGAACCTAGAAGCTCGATTTGTTCCTTTTATCCCTGTCATCTTGTTATGGCTGATTTTACTCCAGGTGCTCTGGTCTCGGTAAGATCATCGAGTACCCGCCCTTCGGCTTTGCAATGCTATTAGCTTCTTATGTTTTATATGTTTGTGCGCTTTTGCATGCAACATTGTTGAGCCAATGGGTTGGTTAGAGTTATTTCACCAAGACAATTTGTACTTGTTTTGTGATACGAGAACCTGTTGGGGAAAGTGTGAGGTTGGTGCACCCTAGAACCAGGTTTAAACCCCCAGTGGCAATTTGTTTTGCCACTGACCGTTCCAAGGCGGTATCCCCAAAGGTTCTCTTTTTCGTTAGTTGTTTGTGGCGTCCTATTTGAATTGACATCGTATAACAAACATGCTCTCTCTCTTCCTCTCTTCTTTTTCGCTGCGTGGGGAGGCTGTGTTTTGTGAGTGTGGCGATTCCTGATATGCATATATTACTTTTTTAATGAAAAGAAACATATTAACCATGTTAACACTCTTTAAAATTTCGTATGCTGATATTATAAAAATTAATCAATATCAATGGCGAATAAAAGCTTATATCCGTAAAACAAAGTATTAAACTCGAATATGCACATCGCTTAAAAACATAGTAAAGAAAGATGAAAAATCGATTTCTTTTTGCAACTTAGTGTGTTGATATCTTCAAATTGAAAGAACATAATATACTGACCTGATATCCAATCTGTATCATTGACGTTCATTTCGCACTGCTCATCATTAAGATAGGTTGTTAGTCCAAGCTCATTGTACAATATTAAACGTTTCAATTCATCTAAATTTTCGGCCGACACAAATCTTGTTGCCATCCATTCTTGTATGGAAAATCCTATAAATAGGAACGAATGTGTTAAGTCGCGCGACATCACGGTAGACAGACTAGTTAATCAATTTGCATTCCGAGACAAAACTATATTACAGGGAGACGTGTTTTATTGTTTTTGTTTCCCATAGCAGACCTATCATCGTCAAAGGTTAAACATCGTTGACTTATTACGTTTCTTGGACCTATCTGCCTTCCGTCGAAACATATTTCGCGTTTCTGTAACGTAAAGCAATAAGTACAATATATCGGCCTGAATAATACACATGCCCTTTTGTATGAGTACAGTTTAAACAATAACATATAACGGTGTCTTTTGTTGTTTTGGGGAGATTTTTTAAATTGTTTAAACCTTATAATTTTGTTATCGCATGCTCCAAATAAGTATCATTCTCAACTACAGCTAGAAAAATCATTTAACTGTGATAAAGGAAAGGCATTGATAAAGTAAATCATGATATAAAACTAAGTTTATTTGATACCTTAATTGACGAAAAAGCTTAAGCAAGTAGTACGCGTAACCAAGCAAAAGTGATGTAACTACATATTTGTAGTTGAAAAAAAATATCGATTTATGATGTCAGAGTTATTTCATATTTTGGTTGTTTATTTCAATAAATGTAAATAATCGTAATATGCGATTCAATAATACATATATGCAAAAGAAAAAGATTGATATTAGTAATTAACATGTATACGTCTTAAGCTGTATTTTTAATATTTTTTTAACTTTGGACATGTAATAAATGCAGCGATGATGGTTTCACTAAGTTCGGCGGAGGACAACAGAATTTAATTTGTTGTCAGGAACTCAATCAACTAAATTAGTCTACTTTATTCATAATTTGCAAATGACATTGATTCAAGCAAGAACTATTTCCTACCAGGTATTTTGAATCCTGTGCTCATGTCACACACTTGTTTCGGTATTTTCTGGTTCAACAAAACATTAATTTTTGAACACGGTGAATTTGCCGAAAAGCACGCCTGAATGCTTAACGTCACAAGCAACGTTCCTTCGTTTTGAAGGTCCTCAAATACTAATCTGAAATTTAATAGAAATCGACATTCACTGCGGTTCTTGAGAAAGCATACATTTGTTAAGGAATTAGACACGTTAACGCCTTTCTACGAATAAAAAAGAAAATACTGCAGGATCATCTTATCTGAGATTGTTCATATGCAGTAATAGAAATGCAAACCACTGCACATTTCGCCTAGCACTAAATTAAGCTGATCTCAACGTAAAAAGGTTGACATATCATTGACAATTATTTTCATTATGGCTGTCATCCCAGAACAATTAAGTGGGTTTCCCTAACGAACAAATAGTAAATATATATATGGAAAGTTGCATGATTTTTGTTACAAGTACAATTGCTATCATATTTTTACCTGAAATAATATTTCGGTTTAAATAATTTCAGTTAATAGTTCGTTTTATCTTGAATAACATAAGGAGTCTGTAAAGTTATTTCATTTTGCTCTAAGATTATTTATTTCAATATCTATACAAAATAGAGTAATTATTTTATCTTAAATCTCGCGGGACTGGTTTATTATGTTAACAAAACCATATGCATTGTTTCGTTTTACCTCATTTTAAAAGCTCCTTGCAAACTGACAACTTTTTCAGTCCCCCACTCGAAGTCCAAAAGGCTGACAGTGTATTTCATTTTTTCAATTCCGATCTCCAATGAGCTTGTGCAAGTATGTACGAAGACAAAGAAGTGCACGCTCTTCCGTAGTAACGGTACGTCCATGCAACACTCAATCCCCGTGCAGTAAGATGCGATCCGACATGAGGTTGTGTCCGGTAACTCGGGGAAGTTCAAACTGTGAGGACAATCTACAATTTTCAGGATAGAGAATTATTACTTTTTGCAATGAATTTTAAAATAAGTCGTCGTTATTAAAACTTTTGAATTATTAAACTTTAGAATAAGCATTTCTCCATAGATTTAAAACATATGCACGAAACTTTATCATTTCTAGGTGAACGTTGGTGCCCTTAAACTAGATTTCTTTTCTTGAGGTTGATAATTTTATAGATTTTACACGACACTAGGCTACTGTTGTCTGCTATGCTATAATTTTACTGTTTGGAACACTTATGAAAATTTAGTATTTTAAATGGGCTCTATTCATTAATGTCCCAATATAAAATATGATCAGTTCAAGAATACCAGCAGGAGATCTCTTTCTTATGAAAAATTCACTCGATTATAAATGATTTACCATTTTGCCACCCATGATCTGTTGTGTTAAAATAATCTTTTCCGAACGAGCATTGATCCCCAAGGTATTGCGACAGATTCAGTTCATCGGCCAATATGTTAACATATTTATCACTGAGGGCTGATCCAAAAGGCAAACTAACCGTCCTGTACCATGCATCAAGACTAAAATCTAAAACAGAAGGATATACATATGAAATGTGCATATTAGGAATGACCACAATCATACGAGACAGCTTGATTAGACAGTCAAATAGCAGCTAGAAAATAAGAGCATGGGGTTGATACTATGATTTTTTTTTTTAAAGCGAAACACGAAGCAGAGTTGGAACGGTAAAACTCTGGTTATTCATAAAGCTTTAAACATGGTTTCCTCCCTTTCCTTAAATAGTTCTGACTTTGAAAAAATGAACAAAATCTCTAAACGCAAACATGTAAATAGTTTACAGTATTTTTCAGACAAGATGTATATTTAACAAATTGTTAAGCAAACCTGGCTTAGCAAATCCCGCATTCCAGTTGCATGCAGTTTTCGGTAATTTGGAGTTTCTGAGAACTACAATATTCGTCTGGCACTCGGTACTTGATTCTGTACAGACGCTTACATTCATGTTAGCAATATAGTTTCCTCCGCCGCTAAGATGGTACAAGTTAATGCTGAAATATGGTATACATTATAGTATATAGTATTGACCTTTTGAAGCGGAATTCTTATACGTTATTTCAATCAGCTACAAAGCGAAGGATTTCCTGATTGAGCTGACATCCGAAGGTTTGTATATACCAGGATTAAAAATATACTTTTCGACAAAGCATTCGTAAAAGTATATAGTATTACAATGTTTATAATGCAATATCTTAATAAAAGTGTTTATCCTGTCAGCTGAACGTGAAATAGGCATTCCTCTGGGCTCTACTTTTACACCCCTTGTTTCTGATTGTTTTAAACATTATATGAAAATATAAGATAACAACTAGTTTTAATCTATAGTTCATAACGTATTCGCTCAAAATGAAAGCATGCTTAATAAAGAAAATACTTTCGAAAATCAGTGAAATTTTATTAATCTAGATTTGTCTATTGAATATGACTTTTTTTACCAAAAAAATAAAAATCTATTTTTAGAGTATCCGTGTTTTCATAATTTAGGATAATGTGCGATTACCTCATTCGTACAAGGCCGAAAAACCAAATTTCTTCATTCGTTCCCCATGAATAGTTGAATAGCTGTTTTGAATATCCGTACTTTTCTATCATAAAATTTGCTTGATAAGCACAGGAATCTACATCTAGTTCTAAATGAATTGTTTTGTTAAGAAAGTCAATGTTGAGGCAGCATGACAATGATGTGCATCGCGAACTGACATGGCAATATATGTTTCCTGGCAAAGCAGGTAGGTCTATTGCTTGTGGGCATTCTGAAAAGAATTAAATAATACAAATTAGAAAACTTATATGATTATAACTACATGTAATGACAATACAAAATATATTTCTAAAAATGGTAAAATCGAGTTACTAACGACAAAATTACATCTGATAGGACGACAGTAAGCATGATATCTTACCCGATGTAAATAAACCCGAAAGTGACTGGTTGAATGGGCAAACGTCACTGTACATAAATGGCGACCAATTCAAAATTTCCATCAAATTTGATGCAGTGTAACTATCCAAAATTGTTCTGTAAGTCAACCCTTCGTCCGCATACCACTTCTGAAGGGAGAAGTCTGCAGAAATATCAAATAAACAAATTGAATATGCTGATAACCTAAAGATTAACAAGTGCAAAACTTAAAGAAAAGAGTATATAATTAGCGCACAGTGAATTAAACTTTGTTAAAGGGCCGTTAACATTCATCAATACACGTTAATTGATAAGCAAATTTATATGCAAGTACGTAGGACTTTTTACAGTTTTAACAATTATACCTATTCAAATTGAAAAGGTAATAATTAATTTAGTAAAAATAATGTAAGGTCTAATGAATTTTCACAAATTGGTGCTGTCTTTGATATGCAGGATTAATATTCTCCGTACCCCTGTCACAATTCTATTTAGTTAAGTTTCGCCAATTTTGTTCTCGTTAAGGGCAACCCCATTATTTTATTTCGGACCTTTCGCCGCTGAACATGGAATGGTATTAATCTGAAAATACCGCGTTGAAGATTCCATGATCACCGCCATATGCATACCATCGTTTGGGATGGATCGAAATTGCACTGTTTTATCTGTGTTAATATTGAGTTTCGCTCATCCCGGGGCTAGATGGTGTAGGAGTGGTAATGCATTTCCATTACTGCCCATGAACAGGCTCAATTAAACAAAATCTTGAATGTTTTCATATTTTTCGTGTTCGATGGCTTCCAAAGTAGTCTTTTCATTAATTGGAAAGCAATCATTCAACATTTATTCTGAACTAAAAGAAATATAATTTGTACATGTGCTAAGGATACAGAGCCTGCTTAAAAAGTCGTTTTGCGTTGGCGGCCAACATTCCTATGACGAATATACGATCACCTTTTAGAATATTCAGCATATTAAAGATGGCAATACATATTTGGGTTCAATACTTGTACTAGTGATCGGGGTTGTGAAACTCTGTCCTCCAATAAAATCGAAAGACTTGTCCACTGCAGTGGAGTTTTTATATTTTGTGGGTAGGTTCACTGAGACATACGAGGGGTGATCCAAAATTACGTAGACTTCTGTTATTGCATCTTTATTTGAAACATGTTCTTAAAAAAGTATATACTTAAATCAATCAGAAGATA
>JAZAYU010000610.1:108342-182220 GCA_038501625.1 Corbicula japonica
CCGAGTAATTCCGACTTCAAACAGCATTGTATGTCTGAACAGGACTTGACAAATCCACAAGAAAGGTCGAACCAACTGGGCAACTCATGGTAACACTCTAAAATAAAAATGTAATAAATATGTAATTATCCCACAAAAACAACCTGTATGATACTGGGGTCCAAACAAAAGCTTAATAACAATGTCAAATTAGAACTGTCACTTGGCGACACACCTACTCACAATGTTTCCGTGCAGATGCTTGATAGTTATATGTTGATAGTTCTAAAATTGTTTCAAAATTATCATTACTAAAGCGAATTTCTTTTTATCTGACTCCTGAAATAAACAAATATTTTATAATGAATACATTGTTCCCATACTTGATTACGGATGTATAACTTTGTGCAAAACAAGTTAGTCAAATTTAACAAGATTAATGCGATTGCAAAAGCGAGCAGCTAGGATAATATTAAACTAGAGCTATCACTGAAGGTGATTAATACCCCCGCAATGCTGCTTTGTCAGAGTATACAGAAATGATGTTTGCATCTTTAATGGGTGAAAGTTGAAAAATAATTGAAATCCTGAAAATTTGATGGGGGTCCAGGGGGCCGCTAGGGCTCCGGTAGGTCCAGGGCAAAGCCCTGGTGGGGGACAAGAGGGTCGAAGCCCCCCGAAGCTTCTGGAAGATAGCAATTTATATACCATTGGGAAGCCATTTCTTAAGTGCATTTGAGCTTTTTTGAAACACGAAATTAAGACATCTGGAGGCAAGGGTTTATCATTTATTGTCATTTATCTTAATCAACAATGCCTTTCAATTCAGTGAAAATTCTCCATAATCAAAAATTATAGAACTGCATGAATATTTTCAATAATTATGAAATTGACGGTAGTTGTTTATTTCTGCTGGGTTTTTTTTAATAATAAATATCTCCAATACAAAGTATGTACATAATTTGTGCGCATTTTAGTTTCCAAAGTACATCATTGGACGGCATACTAGTATTCTGATGTAGACCTACTTTCATTTTGTGTAGTCCGAGATTAAATTTTCTCGCGGCATAACAATTTTAGAAAATAAAACATAGGACTATACCGGCCTACCGATACAAGGCCATTTCAGTTGCATAATAATTACATATTACTTACTACGCAGTCTCTGCGTAAAAAAGACAATCGAGCATCTTCTGAGTATTGTTTTACAATCTGTATTTAATTTTACGCACACAGCTACACGACCTTCACCCGGGCACATGTTGTTATTTTTCCCAGAGGGATAAGAATAATGACGTCATTTGGAGAGCTAATGCTAACGAAACCAATCGTAGGACTATGTCCGCCTACCGATACAAGTCCATTTCAGTTGCATGATAATTACATACATATTACTTACTACATGTACGCTGTCTCTGTGTCAGAAAAAAAAACAATCGAGCATCTTCTGAGTATTTTTTTTTACAATCTGTTGATAAGCACACAGCTACTCGACCTTCACCTGGGCACATGTTGTTATTCTTCCGAGAGGGATAAGAATAATGATGTCATTTGGTGAGCTAATGCTATCGCCACGTGCAAGTAAAGCAAAAGTTGTGTTTAAAAATAGCGGCTTGGGTTTTCACCGGATGTAAACAAAACTGTAAAAGTAGTTGACGTCACAAGGTTTTGTTGAATCGTGCTCCCCTTCCAAAAAATAATGGACTGATTCAAATGAAAAAAAATATGTCATGCAAATCTAATCACGAACGTATGTTAAAAGTTTGAAAACTGTAGTTTGTGTCATAAGATTTTGTTAAATAATGCTCCCCTCCAACCAAAAATGGACTGATCCAAAAAACATGTCACTAACATGCACACTTCATGCAGAACATATGATTTCAGTTTCAAGTCGATATCTTGAAAACTGTAGAAGTTTGCATAACATGATTTTGTTAAATCATGTTCCCTGCAAAAAGAATGGACTGATCCACACAAAAAATATGTCACGCACATCTACACTTCATGCTGAACATATGTTTAAAGTTTCAAGTTAATATCTTAAAAACTGTAGAAGAAGTTCGTGTCACAAGATTTTGTTGAATCATGCTCCCCTGCTAAAAAATAATGGACTGATCCACATGAAACAAAGTATGTCATGGAAATCTACTCACAAACGTATATTTAAAGTTTGAAAACTGGAGAAGTAGTTTGCATCATAAGATTTTAAACAAAAGATTTTGTTAAATAATGCTCACCTGCAAAAAATAATGGACTGATCCACAAAATAATATGTCGCTGACATACACACTTCATGCAGAACATACACTTTCGGTTTCAAGTCGATATCTTCAAAACTGTAGAAGTTTGCATAACACGATTTTGTTAAATCATGTCCCCTGCAAAAAATAATGGACTGATCCACACGAAAAAATATGTCGCGCACATCTACACTTCATGCCGAACATATGTATCAAGTTTCAAGTCAATATCTTAAAAACTGTAGAAGAAGTTCGCGTCACAAGATTTTGTAGAATCATGCTCCCCTCCGAAAAATAATGGACTGATCCACATGAGAAAAAAAGTAATTTGCGCAAATGTACACACGAACATATAAAGTTTCAAGTCGATATCTTGAAAACTGTTGCCGTAGTAAGTGTAGAAGTTTGAATAACACGATTTTGTTAAATCATGTCCCCTGCAAAAAATAATGGACTGATCCACACGAAAAATATGTCACGCACATCTACACTTCACGCCAAACAAATGTATCAAGTTTCAAGTCAATATCTTAAAAACTGTAGAAGTAGTTCGCATCACAAGATTTAGAAGTTTGCATTACACGATTTTGTTAAATGATGTCCCCTGCAAAAAAAAAATGGACTAATCCACACGAAAAATATGTCACGCACATCTACACTTCATGCCGAACATGTGTATCAAGTTTCAAGTCAATTTAAAAACTGTAGAGGTAGTTCGCGTAACAAGATTTTGTTAAATCGTGCTCCCCTCCGAAAAATAATGGACTGATCCACATGAGAAAAAAAAAGTTCGCGAAAATGTCCTCACGAACATATGGTTAAAGTTTCAAGTCGATATCTTGAAAACTGTTGACGCTGTAAGTGCCACAGACAGACCGCCCAACCAACCAACCAACCAACCGGATGATGACTCCTATATACCCCCTATACTTCGTATGCGGGGGTATAATAAACCTACGCGCACACCAACGTTTGAGCTCTTCAGAGAATTAAAATGGTTGTCATTTGAAAGCAGGTGTAAATACATGTACCATGTGTGTCTATTGGTTTACAAAACATTGAACAATCTTGCACCCAAATACCTTAACAATATTTTATCTTGTTCTACTAATTCCAGTTACAAGCTTCGATCTGTACAAAGGTATAATATTATAAAAGGTAAGGTAAAGAGTTTGTTTATTATAGTGTCACCCCTATTGAAATGGCCGCCATTTCTGACTTATGAGACACCTTTTTCTATTGCACTTGTACCTCCCGAATCCTATCCTTTTAATGCAGGTAGGCATACGGTCTTGAACTAGCTGGCGGCTCACCAACCGGCCATAGTGGGATTCGAACCTTCGACCTCACGCTCCCAAGGCGGATGCCTTAACCACTAGGCCGGGGAGACGGTTATAAATAACCGACCAAACACAAATTCTCTTAAACCAACCTTTAGATACTTTGCTATTGAAATTTGGAATTCTGTTCCATCAAATATAAAACACAATCGTAATACCATTGCTTTTAATATAGATGAAAAGGGAACTTTGAAAGCCATCGAAAACAACAAATATGAAAATACTGCAGGCTCGGTTTGATTGAGCCTGTTCGTGGACTGTAATGGATATGCATATTACTGCCTACGCCGCCAAGCCCCGGGTTGAGCGCAACTCAATATATACACCAATAAACAGTACAATTTTGACCATCCCAAACGATGGTATGCGTATGGCGGTGGACATGGAACCTTCAATGCGGTATTTTCAGATTAATACCATTCCATGTTCAGTGGTATATGGTCCCCAGATAAAAGAATGGGTTTGCCCTAAACGAGAAAACAATGGTCGGAACTAAACAGAATTGAATTTTGACAGGAGATCTTAGAATGTAAATTCTGCATATCACAGACAACGCCTAAGGCAAAATTGAAAAGCAAGAAGTATATCATTGGGGCTGATTGAACAATATCCTGTGTCTGTCAACTTTTTTGATTTTTTTAAATGACTAAAGTGTATATATTTTATATTACATGAATGAATGTATGTTGTTGTTGTTGATTTTTTAAATACTTTTATTTGTTTGTTGTTATAGAAGGCTTTATTGTAAATTAGACATTTTTCGTAAAATTAATGTACTTCATAAGTAACCTTCTTTAAATAAAGATATTATTTTAATCATATTATTATTATAGGTAAAGATACATGAACAATAATGATATTATGGCTTACGCTTGAACAAGATACTACAACGAACAAAAATTGAATATATCATGTTCAACCTTAGGTTCCTATTTTCGTTAATTGTTTTTGGTGTTTTATTCAAATTTGATTTTTTTTAACATGCTCCCTTTTTCTCTCTACATTTGGCTACATGGTAAGGGTATATTATCTGGGTGTGGGAATTCGTTATATGCATATTTTACATTTTTATATCACGTGTTAAACTGATAACTGCTGCAGTTCATAGGACTGCGATCTTAAGGAACTAGCCGGTTGTTCGTTATTTTCGTTATTTGTTCAACCTTAAAAATATCCGACTTCATTACTTATTGATTTAATATTTGAAAGATTGCATAAATTTAAAAATGTAACTAAGAATTATGTTGAAGTTCTTGCAATTATACAGAAAAAAAAGCAAAATAAGTCAGTTAGAAAAGTCTGCGATAGTTTTAAGACGTTTTGAATATACTTTTCTTTCCTTTAAGTGCAGACATAGGTTTAGAACAAACACATTTTACAATTACCTTTCATTTGTGTGATGTTTACTTGCGTAATGTCACAAGAGGTGCCCAGATATTGTGATATTCCAAGATATTCGAACAAACGTGCAGCAAATATTCCATGTACATCATCTAGAGGCTTTAATCCATTCTCGGCTTTCCAATTAGCCAACGAAAATCCTGAAAAACGCGACTTGTTTTTAATTTCCTTTTTTAACATTCAGTCACTATGTATACTATTTTATACTGGACTTTACTCATATTTTAAGACTGAGAAAGCAAAGACGGTATAATAATGGTTGAAAAAAGGGCCATAACTGAAGTTGAATGTGTGTTCGGAGGTGGTAAGCTGAGATGGACATCGGAAAGCAGAGTAAAAATAGGGGTTTTCTCAAATCGTTTTTAACACATTTTCCAATTCCCATTCCATTACTTTTTTTGCTAAAAAACTTATACTTAGTTTACAGCAAATCATACACAATTAATTATATTAAAAGCATGAACAAATGAACAAATCACCAAGCTCAAAAAATAAATTTTCACAGTTCATTATATAATAATTCTAACAGGAGTAATACATGTAGCACTGTTTTTAAATATATCCAAAAGTAGGGTTTGATGTATTTTAAACATAGATGTCTGAATAAGGGGCATATGGCGGTGAACATGGAACCTTCAATGCGGTATTTTCGGTTTAATACCATACTATGATCACGGCGTATGGTCCCCAGATAAAAGAATTGGTTTGCCTTAAACGAGAAAACAATGGACGTAACTACACAGATTAGAATTTTGACAGGGGATCTGCGAATATAAATCCTGCATATCACAGACAACGCCACAGGCAAGATTTTTAAAGTGCATATCACTTTATCCAGTTGCAATATTTCGTTGATATTATTCCGTTATAGTTTTTTGACGAAACGTGTTTTATTACAAACCTTTTAGAAGAAACCCCGAGTCGAATCCGCAAAGTGGGGGTGAAAATTCACTTTGGTAAAATACTGTTGTGTTGAGAATACATTTTGCATAATCCCAGCACAACTCCAACTGCAAGGTTATCACAAATACGTTCTTGCTGCTTATATAATCAAGAGTGAATCTGAAGTAAAAAAAATGCAGACACGTCAACGCTTGTTAATACATATATTAATAATCCATTTATTTCTGTAAATTGAATGCTTGCATAAATGAAATTTATAAGATATTGTTAAACGTTTATTCTTGATTACATAATTTTGAACACAACAATGAGCAAACTAACTTGTGATTGTTACATAATCACCTGATCTTCATGAAACCAAATGCTTCGAGATTTTGTTGATATCCATATGTACTGATATCTAAGTTGATAACTGTCTCCAGTTTTTCAAAGCTTAGATAAAGCTGTCTGGAGCACAAATCAAAATTGAAGGTGACGGCAAGCTTTCTCTGTATAAAGGAAGCATCTACACAGCACTTCACATTCTTGCACGCGTCATCAAAATCACATCTCAGCTGCTTTGGTAATTGTGTTAAAACTTTGAAAGATGGACATCCTGTAATGACAATATAATTTCTAATATATAGTTAAGCTAGTTTTTGAAAAGGAAAAAGAATGCTTTAACTTAAAGGCAAAATGCTAAATATTTGTCACTCGTATGACGACAGATTACAATTCATTTACAACATTACCACTTCGGAACTGTCTATAAAACACCAAAATTATATGTTCGTAACATTGCATTTTCAACTAGTATGTGTTATCTACTGATGCAAATCATAAAAAGAATTAATATTTAGTAGTTCACATATAATAAATAAATACATGATAAAAATGTTAAATTCATGAAACACGTGACATCTAATTTGTATATTTACGACGGAGTTTCATATATATTTAAAGAGATGGAGTTTGATAAAAAGAGAAGGAGTTTGATAAATCTCCTCAAATAAAACATATCAGTATGCAGAAACATTCTTGAACAAGATTCACTGTTGGTGTTTCACTTACTGTTTGTCCATCCCTTTATGGCCATAATTTGTGTTTGAATTTTACAATCATCATCGCTAAGGAAGTTGAGCAATCCTGTTTGTTTGAGATAAAGTGGCAAAATTGTTGAGCTAAGAACATCCATTGGTGTAACTTGCAATGCTTTGTAAAACTGCTGAAGGTTAAAATCTGGAAAAAAACGACGATTATCATTACAATAAAACTTTATTCAGTTATTTTTCGATCATTAAGTCCAGCAGTATAGCAGAAAAAGTGTTTCTGATTCATTTTATATACATGCGACAATATATGGTTGTTTTTAGGCAAGAGACACCAATCATTTTTCAGTATTATACATTTTAATCTAATGTAATCATCTAATTTACACGCTAGTCTATGAGCAGACTAAACCAACTATCACAAGTTATACAATTAACAATCTCATATCGACTAATGTGAAAAGGTTGAAGAGCCTAACAAATCTTTAAAATCTATCCTATGAAAATAAAACAATTTCAAGCTTGTTATTTACTAATTTCGGTTTACTATTAAGAAGTAATAGCTTATCACAGTACTGCATTTAGAAAAACGTTTAAGTGCCACTTTACTCACCTGAACTGCTTTCCCAAGAACATAATGGTTTTGGAATGATCATGTTCTCGAAGACGACGTTATCCTCTGTGCAGCTGGGCGATTCTAAACACAATCCGTATCTGAGACTGAATGCAATGCGATTAGACTTTTCAAGATCTTCAAGTTTGTATCTAAAATTCATAAATATATTAGGAATTAAAAGATGAAACAACTCGACCTGTTTCGTATGCGTCTTCGTTGTGTCCTTCGCAAATCTTACTTTTACATTATTTTTAAATCGCCAGTTTAAAAGGTTTGATATACGTTTGATAAATCGTTCCAGGGACAAAGTGTCCTTATAATGTCTCGCATAATTGCACCACGGACTGAATAAAGAAAACTGTTAATCAAATATTATTTGTAAATACAAAAGTATATATGCAAACAGAAACAATATCTGCAAGCTAAAACACATATTGTTTACCTCACAGTTACAAGTCCGAACAAGTCCACTCTCTGTTCGGTGGCATAGGAAAAGTCGAACAATGATATCTCCTTTTTCAAGGCTTCGATTTGTATTGAAAGGACCATTTGACAAGTGTCGATATCCATCTCGATCAGGAAAGTCCTATCCAATTTGTCGAAGTTTACACAACATGTAAATCGTTTACATGAACTGTCCAATGCACACTGTACACCGTCTGGCAAATCTATTCTTAGATCTCCGATGTTGCATTCTTAATAATTATACGAAACAAAACTAATTATAAAAGTGGCTTAGTTGCACTACCAGATTACATTACCAAATACAACATTACCAAACGCTGCATTTTTATAACGGTTAAATATTAAATTTTCGTGAAAAAGCACTGATAGATCTTGCTATTTTAATAATTAAATTGGTAAGATTATTACATTTAAAATCATGTTTAGTTAACGGTTTCGTTGTTAATATTAATAAAAACACAATAAGAAATAGTTTGAGACCGTTTGTCCATTTAGAAGATGTTAATGTACAGCTATCTCTCCTTAGATAGTTTGTCAACCCCAATTCTTTCATTAGTTGAGCCGTGAGGTCATTTTCAAGGAATGATGTGTTGCTAGGCAACCCATTGTCTGTTAGCCAGGACGTAAACGAGAAGTCTGAAAGGAAATAAATATCATTATTATGATAAGTATTGGAACAGTAAAAAATAATTAACATCATTCGTTTCTCAATTCAATGGTCTAAAATTAATTGTTAAAAAATTCCAATGTTATGTTGACATATACTTGAAAATTCGTTTCTCAAAAGTGAATTTTGTTGCCGAAAATATATTTACTTAAAACGCAAGGTAAATCGGTGAGCTAATACTCACTAGTGATATCCCCGTTTTTAGAAATATGACTTTCAAAATGTAATTTGCATTTTTCATATGTTTAAAAGGCGTCATATTTTCCCGAGTATTTACCTATTTAAAAACAAATATATACATATATAAAATATCCGCATGTTATAGTTGCATAGAAAACTGCGACGGATATTGTGAATATATGTCAATTATCTGTAAAAATCTAAGTATTCCGTAAACAAGAAGAAAAACAATCAAACAGGACGCAGATGAGCAAGAAGCCTAACATCACTTAACACCATATGGAGCTATAGGATAAAGCAATATGCAAAATATCAGGCTGCTGCATTGTATAGTTGCTTAAAAAACTGCGATAGAAATTGTGCATGTATGTCATCTTTATCTAAAAATCTATGTTTTCGGTCAACAGCAAGTAGATGAGCAAGAAGCATAAAATCGCTTTACACCATATGGGACAATAGAATAAAGCAAGGCGCAAGATCTCAGGCTACTGCATGTTATAGTTTTCTCGATAACTACAACGGAAATTGTGCATGTGTGTCAACTATGTGTAAAAATCTAAGTATTCGGTAAACAGGAAGTAGATGAGCAAGGAGCATAAAAACATTGATTTTAAAAATTCGCTTTACATCATACAGGACTATATGATAAAGCAAAATACAAAATATCTGGCTGCTGCATGTTACAGTTGCTCAGAACACTGCGACGGAAAAATAAAGATTAACTTCGGTTGATGTAATGCACTTATATAGTAAAAAAAACTTAAAATATTCGATAAACAGGAAGCAGATAAGCAATGAGCCCCAAATTTTTACATTATCTGGGACTACAGGATAAAGCAATATGCAAAATATCAGGAGGCTGCATGTTATAGTTGCTTAAAAAAGTAATGCACCTATAAAGAAAAAAATCTAAAAACATTCGGCAAACAGGAAGTAGAGAAGCAAGGAGCGTACCATTGCTTTACACCATATGTGACTACAGGATTAAGCAATATGCAAAATGTCAGGCTGCTTCATGATAAAGTTGCTTAGAAAACTGCGACGGAAATTTGTTTATGGAAGGACAAAAGAACAGCCGAACAAGGGTAAAACATTATACCCCAAAGCGGGTGTATAAAAACTTTGGAGATTTATTTGATCGGGCATATTCTTTTATTTCGATTTTGTGTGTATTCTAATAATATCGTACTTCAATAAATCCCGTTATAAATTTATATTATGGATTAGAATTTTCAATATAAAGTGATAAGCAAAAAAAGATAATGAATTCTTTAATAAATTGAATAATAAAACGAAGCAGAATATTGTAAGAAATTTAGCAGTTCTTGTGAATTGGTATTGATGATTGTAATGTTGATGGTCTTGGTTTTATATGGTTTTTTGGTTTCTTTTACCGGACATTTACGTTTGTCAGATTGATTTACTTTTGTCAGTTGAAGTATATTAAGCAATTTATTGAAATTACTTTAATTTTTATTTGTATTCATTTAGCTTTTATACATTTTATATTCAATGAAAGAAATTATCTAGAATTAACCGAAGTGTTCATATTTGAAAGTAACTCTGAACAGTCAATTTGTTTAATGTAACCAAGCTTTGGAAAGGACAAGTGAGGGGGGACATATATTAAATTACATATTAAACGAGTCTTGACACCCAGTAGAATTACCTCCTATTACAACAGACCGTTACAAGACGGTGACATACCCTAGTTTAATTGTCGTGGTATTCAATGTCTCTTGTTTATTATTTTTATTACAATTATAACTAAATAGTTTAAATTTTCTGTGCAGCAGTACTTCAGTTCTGAATGGAAATGTATGTTACAATATCGGTTAAGTGTCTACTATTGGTCCCTTTGTTTAACTCTGTGGTCTTGTTTATTTGCACGCATTGTAGTGTACCAGATAAGCAGACTTATGACATTTTTACTGTATTCGCATTCGAGCCCTTGAATCGTTCTTAGTTACTTGTAGTTACCTCATCAATGCAAATTGTTCTAGAATGGTCTTTAAAAATATATATTGATGCAAACTTGTAAATGGGTTTTACCCCGCTTGAAAAATAAAAAAAAATGCTCTGAAAATACCTCATTGAAGGTTCCATGTTCACCGCCATATGCATACCATCGTTTGGGATGGATCAAAATTGTACTGTTTATTTGTGTAAATATTGAGTTGCGCTCAACCCGGGGCTAGGCGGCGTGGGCAGTAATATGCAATCCAATTACTGCCCATGAACAGGCTCAATCAAACCGAGCCTGCAGTATTTTCATATTTGTCGTGTTCGGTGGTTTTCAAAGTTCCCTTTTCATCTATTTATAAAACAATTTATATCAATTTCGAATTTCTAAAAGGTCATGCATTCAACACAAAGGAACGGTTCAGAGGAACATCACCTACCAGGAATTTTGAATCCAAGAGCATCGTTGCAAAAAGGTTTGGGTATTTCTTGTTTTGAAAACAGTGGTATTTCCATTGCACATTTCTCTCCGTCTGATAAACACAGTTTAAATACAATGTCGATAACCAAAGAATCGCGACCGATCATATCAAACAGCCGATACCTAAAACAGAAATTATATTAACATCGATGAAAGTAATTTTGTTTCATGTTGATAGTTCGTCACATGCTTTCTTATTCATAAAGAGAGACAGCTATATAAAATGTATTCTAAATATATCGAAACGTTAAATGGCAATATTTCTTGACGTTTATTTTATTATGTTTATCTTTCAATTCATAACGCAGGACGTGTACAAGAAAACACTTGTGTTTACTTTTTCATATTACTTCATTGACTTTACTCACTTAGAACTAATCTTTTTCCATCAGAGATTTCAATTCTTTGTCAGCGCATGTGTTTTAATTTATTGCAAAATGTGAAATACCTATTGCATGCTATATGTATCTTGTTCACTTAACAGTAACAAGTTACACATGTTGCCACTTTGACACAATCAATGCAATACTTAGCATAAAATTAAACACATACGGAATTTTTATTTAACACGTCTTAGTGTTGCAAGATTCATACCAGATCTGGAAAACCCCTTGTAACTCGAACTTCTTCCAACTTTCAAGCTCTGAACTGCTCAACAGCAATGAAGATGTGTACTTCTCGATTCTAAAGGACAGTTCATATTGACAAACGTCGATATTTATCGAAAGCTCAAAAGAACGTTTGAAAAGTTCAGACTCCATACAGCAAGTAACTCCCAAGCAAGTATCCATAATTCTGCAGGTGACTCCGGCTGGTAATGTTGGTACAGTAGAGACTGCACCAGCACAGTTTTCTAAAAGACGAAAGATATTAAACTAATAGTTAACTTTCGGTCGTTGTAGTCTTATTATCATCAGCCTTGTCTACCAATTTCAAAGGTATAAATGTTCTGTGATTTCAAGAGATCACATTTTCAGCCTAAATTCAGCCTAAAGCTGTATTTTCTCACAGCAAATGAAAAATCGCCCTCTTTTTTACTAGCACTACCTGTAATCAAAGTTTACACTTTAATAAAAAAGAAAAAGCGATTGCGAGACAATACTTAATATTATTATATCAGAAAATGTAAACTATATTAGGGTATATGCTAAAATTAATTTCAGTTTATTTTTTCGATTTATAATGTCATTTTAATACGGATCTCAATGACAAAAATGGTTAGTGTCTAAATTCACATTTGAATTTAGGCTCTCTGGCTAAACATTCTTTTTTTCATAACAGAATGTACTTGAAGCTAAATTCTGCTTATCTTGAGTACCTGGAATCGACATTCCTTTTATTGCTGAGCGGTATATCGCGTCATTCGCTGAACACTGATCGGTCCGTAGATATTCGTCCAGACCTAGTGTGGACTGAAGAGTGCTGAGTAGAGAACTTCCTATGTTGTCAATTTGAATATTGTTCTCCCAGAGCCAATCGTCAAGCGAAAATCCTTTAACAGATTTATCAATTGATAATATCACTTATAAATTATTATTTATATATTCTTAGTAAATTACCAAATTATTCCAGAGCGAGATTTACATGGCGTTATGGGTATGACTATCTTTATGCTATCTAAATGTTAAAAACATTCTATTCCTCTGTTATCCATTATAAGGTAACATCATGATGCTAATCATGTTTGTATTGTTTGTTAGAAAGTGAGCTGCTTCTGACTAAATTTACATGAACATTACGAAAATGTATCGAATAAAATTGAATTCCTAATAATAAGGTTTCCTTGCAACAACAAAAAGGTTATCGGCCAGTCCAGAAATCTCAATTACGTCTTATTTACCTGGAATTCTGAATCCTGTACCATGCTCACAAAATGTGATGGGAATCACTGCATCTCGTAAAACAACGGTACTAAGTAAACAGGACTTCGACGCCTCCAGGCAAATTTCTATCTTAGCATTCACCTTGAAAGCTGCTTCTAGCTTCTCAATTTTGAATCTGCGAAGTTTTAGACAAAGAGCAATTGAATAATTTGACAATTCTGTCTGGGTTTCTAGTCAAAACATATTTATTTGTTAGTTTGACCATTGTTTAGTTACGAACTTATATTATATTTTATATATAACATTATTATGAACGTTGATAAACTTTTCTAATTTATCACCTTTCTAAGATAGATCTGGATTTATACAAAATACGCAAAAATGTAAAAAACATGAATTCGAAGAACTCAAACAACTAATCGTCGTTGCATGTATTGAAAAATTATTATTTTTATAATCGTTGATCATCACATGTGCGCATATCGTTATTTGCAATAATCAGTATCAAATTTAGTGTTATGCTAGAAATGTGTTTACCTCAGCTTCACTACACCGAGCAGAAAAACATCATTTTCTTTCCCTGAAAAACATTATATTGTTTATGCACATTCGATTGTGTCTGACCCCAAAAACACCATTTAAATGTAATTTTAAAAGGAGATTTGTCGTATTAAAAACGAATTAAAATATGTAATAGATGATAGGGGGAACTTTGAAAGCCGACGAACACGACAAATATGAAAATATTGCAGGCTCGGTTTGATTGAGCCTGTTCATGGACAGTAATGGAAATGCATATTACCGCCCACGCCGCCTATCCCCGGGTTGAGCGCAACTCAATATTTACACAAAACACGTACAATTTTGATCCATCCCAAACGATGGAATGCATATGGCGGTGAACAGGGAACCTTCAATGCGGTATTTTCAGATTAATATCATTCCATATTCAGCGGCGTATGGTCCCCAGATAAAAGAATGGGTTTGCCTAGCCTGGATTCTAGGCGATGAAGTATATTTTTTTATTCATTCTCCAACTATTAACCTTGAGCCAGTCTACATCTCCATCTGAACTTCATCATTGATAATTCAGACATCCCACTCAATGCAGTATGATAGAAAATAGACTGGCTACAATACAAATCTGTTATGATTTATAAAATATAAATAAAAAGACAAAGCAAATTAATTATCAGACAAGTGGCTAGTCTAAGGTTTGCCCTAAACGAGAAAACAATAGGCGGAACTAAACTGAATCGAATTTGGACAGGGGATCTGAGAATATAAATCCTGCATATCAGAGACAACGCCAAAGGCAAAATTTATAAAAGCAGGAAGTATATCATTGGGCTGATTGCACAATATCCGAATATGTATTGGCTGGGATATTGAAACCACCCATCTATAAACTGGCCGAAATATTTAAACAAAGGCAATTTTAGAAGTACTATTGACATAGTACATAAGTATCGTGCCCAACGACCTTCAAAGGACGTAACACTTTATAAATATATTAAGCGAAAAGGAAGGCACAAGAATACTCAATATTAATGCCTGTTAATTGAATTCCATTAAATCATTAGCGTTCGTATTAATATATTACAAATCGAAATTGTTGTACAAAAAGCTTAAAATGTTTCCAAATTTTTTGTCGTTAAATTATTGCAATACATAACTGTGTGATACTACAAAATGAATTATTGTATGAGCTCTTCGCCATGCATCAGATAGAAATCATTATAAATAATATGAGAATTACTGAATAAAAATTAATTGTGCCGGCCGTTAAATGATATGTGAACAGTACAAGTTTGAACAATATCCAATCTAAAAGAATTGTTGTATTTTTTCAGAAACAAGATTTGGTGCAAATGTCGAATATGGTCTTAAAGTCAGACTCTTAGATTAAACAAAAAACGTATGAAAAATAGGAATAAGAAAATAACCTAAAATAAGCCTTACCAAACGTGTAATCTAGCAATGGAATGTTTATTTTCATGCGCTCTATTTCTATAAGGAGTTGGAACTTGCAGGTATCAAGAACAAGCTTCACTTCAAAAGATCGCTTCAGTAAATCTACATCAATGCAACACTGAATGCCTGTGCATACATCCGGAATGAAGCAGTTCATAACGACTGGGAGAATCGGCATGTCGATTTTCGATGAGCAACCTATTTAATGACAAGTGTTATATACAATTTAACAGATACATGTTTGACTGTTAAACTGTTAAAATATCATTTCTAGTTATACACATGTATTATTACTCTTAATCGAATCTGTTTGATGAAAACTAACATGATTATACATATCTTTGACATACATTAAAAACTCAAAAAAGCTCATTCTGCCACAAAATTGGCCAATATAATAATTATCCTTACGGGATGATAAAAATATTTAGCCAGATCCTTGCTTCTACTGCCCTGATTTTGACATGATTCACGAGGCGACACCCGCACCACAGTGATAGTTTACGTAGGAAGACTATATTTATAAATAAAGTTATTACGCGATCTCGCAGTGACAAACCTGAACGCCATCTATCCACAGATGGAATATATGGATCTGTCATTCGATTGCACTGCTCAGTCTTCAAATATGTTTGCAACCCCGTTTCTTTCAGAAGCTTTTCTATCACCTCAGGCATCAGATTAATTACGTCATCTACGTTTTGCTGGTCTAGCCATTTTTCAAGCGAGAAATCTATTCAGAAACAAAGAGTCATATTATTTTATTTTTAAAAAAATCAGGAAATATCCTCACAAACAATACGAAGCCTTTCTAAACAGAAAGTTAGCAGATATTTATGGAGATCATACATGTTCAAATGAAAAATAAAAAATATAATAAATGAAGAAGTAATGCGCTTTGTTGATTTTATTTACTCTTGCGTTTATAATAAGGATACTCTAAGCCAGATACTCTAAAATGAAATATATTCACTTGGCGTGTTTTTACAGTAATGTTATCATTTTGATGTTAAATTGTACACGTGCATATATAACGTACTTGGTATAACAAATCCGGCGTCCCAATTGCACAATGGTTTGGATAACGTGGTGTTTTCAAAAATGGGTATATGCAGTTCGCAGCTGTCATTGTTGAAACAAACATCAATGCTGAGATCCAACCCAAACTGCCTATACTCTTCGAAGTTTTGAATACGATATCTGTAAACATTGTAATTAAATAAACATCACTTAAAAATAAAAAAGGAACCAAGATAGTAAATAATACAAAGAATAGACTGAAAATCAATTCAGGACTAACACTGCCACATATCTCGGATCATCAACTGCGCTACCGCCACATCACATCAAGAAGTATACAAAAGCCGATCGGAGACTAATATACACCGATTACAATACTGTCCGGCAAAACCTTTAACGACCGCACCACTTCACAATTTATAATTGAAATACACAATGGTTTTTATAATAAAAAATAAGAAAGTGCACCATTCGAAATTAAAAAGAACAATCAACCCTACTTAAAACAGAATTAAGATTCAAACAGTATCTTGATTCTTACCCTGGATATAAAATGCAATAAATTAGAATATATCTTATCTATCTAAGAAAGATGATCAAACATTACAAAATTTGCGGAACAAGAGGGTCGCGTGTGATCAACAATATTACTATTAATTTTGCGAATTTAATATTATTTCTTCAGTGCAAGAGCATCCCTCATGACTGCGATAGTATTATTTACGAAATGCGTTACCCGTTTATATCCGATCTTGTGTTTGTTTTACATAAACGTGTCAAAATATTCGAAAAAAATACTTGCCTGATTCTGATAACTCCCAGTAAAGAAACTGTCTGGTAAGTTCCTGTAAATACAACATGTTTATACTAACGATGTTTACTTGCGCACACTTAATCAGTAGTGAAATAAACACACTTTAAATACGCATATCGGAAAAACAACTCAGAGTCTTCTCACAGAGCCCACTAGAGAAAAGATAGAAAACAGCAGATATACTATAATATGTACAGTATCAATTAATCCAAAACGATTGTGTGCATACGGCTGTGGACATTGAACCTTAAACGTGGTGTTTTCAGATTAATACCATTTCATTCCCAGCAGCGTAAGGTCACCAGATAAAACAAAGGATCGGTCCTTAACGAGAAAACAAAATAGCAATCGGAATTGAATAGAAAACAATTTAAACTGGGGATCTGAACATATTAATCCTTCATATCAGACGATGACTAAGGCGATAAATAAATATATGCTTGAAGTGTATCCTTTGAACGATTAAACTTTATTCAAATGAAGATTGGCAACAACCTTCAAATGACGTAACTGAAACATGCAGATCAGGATATCCACATCCAGAACACACAGTCTCAATTAAAGGTTATAATAATAAGCTAAAACAATATGTGTTCAATAACGTGCGTAAGTACGTCATTAACTCTTAGATTATGTTTGTTTTAATATTTTGCCCCGTCGGGTGACATTAACTTTACAGACATTAAAGCTTTGGGTATTGTTCAATAATTCAGCGATTATACCTCATGTTTTTATTTTTACTTCAGCTTTCTCAGTGGTACATAATGATATGCGGATCCCCTGTCATAATTCAGTTAAGTTAAGGAACTGCTGATCGTTTTCTGAGGACTTTATTCCGCGGATCATGAAATGTTATTTATCTTAAAATACCGGAAAGAAGGTTCAATGTTTACTGTCATATGCACACCGTCGTTTGGGATTGATCAAAATCGGTACCGTTCACCGGTGAAGATATTGAGTTGCGCAAAATGGGGTAATATGAATCTCCATTACTGCCGATGTTCAGTCAAACAAAACCAGCATTATTTTTCGTGTTCCATTTTCATCTATTAACTCAAGAACCCAGTTTAAACTCCAAGTTGCAAATCTGGTTACCACCTTTTGTTCCAATGAAGTTTTCCCAAGTTTTCCCCTCTTTAGTTATAGTCTCTGGTTGCATATTTTGGGGTAAGGAAGATTGATAAAACTCTCGCTTTCTCTTCATTGGCTGATGACACTTGGGTAATACTGTTAATTCTATTTCAAATCTATAAAGGAATCTATTTTTGACGTATCAAATAAAATATATATTTTGTATTCGCTTTTGTGTTCTAAGACTATCATAAACCGCTAATCAAAATGTACTTAAATATGCTTTTGTCATTAGGATCTTTGTGATTTTGATTTTACAAATTAAATATGACAAAAAAATGGAGGTTAATATGAAAGCGAAGAAAGATTTGCTTACCCCAACTGTATTCGATCAGAGATATGTTGTACTGTAGCTTCTCGATCCCAACAACGAGGCGATTGGCACAGCTGTCAATGTGCAACGTTAATTCTATTCCTCGGTTTAGCAAGTCAATGTCAACACAGCATGTGATACCCGTGCAATAACTTGGAATTTGACATTTAACTTCCTCTTTCAGAGTCGGCAAATTTAGTTTTAGAGGACACCCTGTATAATAATAAATGTTTAGTACAATTGTCAAATTAAACATGGTATGATTGTTTTAAATTACAATACATGCAATAGAATAATTATTTACCAGTATATTTCGC
Source organism: Corbicula japonica (assembly GCA_038501625.1). Lineage (NCBI taxonomy): Eukaryota > Metazoa > Mollusca > Bivalvia > Venerida > Cyrenidae > Corbicula > Corbicula japonica. The sequence continues at coordinate 126,997 of JAZAYU010000610.1, forward strand.
CAGGGACATATAATGTTTTATAAGATTATTGCTAAATTATTACAAAAGGTAATTACTTACCAACACACTATATATGCAGATTCACAAATATAAATCCGTTTGTGCGACTAGAGTAAGTGAATGCAAACAACGCACATAATTTCTTTTATTTAGAATTAATTATCTTAACAGAGCAGCCATGAAAACTTTTCTTTAAAATTGAAATCAATATTAGTAAATAAGTGAAGTAAAATAGCATTTGGTCAAACACTTTTTTACAATATTTGAAGAAAAAGATAATACAAAATACTGTTTAAATTAACTTAAGTTTATGTTTAACTAACTATTTGTCCAACCATCGATGTCGTTGGAATACGGGGAAATGTCATGGCTGCATCCCGTTCCGTCCAGGTATGGTGCAAGTCCAAGTTCATCAATCAACTTCGCCAGAAGCACTCCTTTAATTATGCTTGACGGGCTCAGTCCCTTATTTGCAAGCCAGTCGTTGATTCTGAAGCCTTAATATTTACATTCAAAATAAAGAAACGTTAAATTAAAGACATTTAAATGTATGATAAAAATGCGTTTCTAGAATAGTAAAATAGTATTTTGTAGGTATTCATAATATAGTCCGGATATCAACAAATCTGAATCAAGGGATTATTCTTTTAAATTCTGAAACTATTGTGCACTATTATATTTCATGAAAGGTGCCTAAAAATTATTTCGCCGTGACATAAATCATGAATGTGAAATCATTTAAAATGACATAGAGAAAAAAAAAGCTCGTACGCACTTGGAATTTTAAAATCCATATCCCAGTTACAAAGTGGTTTTGGTACAGTTGCGTCGTCTAATAGCAGGATTTGTTGCAAACAACCTGTCTGCGTTTCAAGACAAACACTGATATTTGCTGAGAGTTTGAAAGTTTTTGTCTCTTTGTCGTCTTTTATCAGGTATCTTAAATTAAAATTTGACAAAAGTAACACTTTTGTATTAGTACATGCTGGGTATGAGAAGCGGGATGATGCGCGTTGATACTTTTTAATCGCCAAGTGACCTTAATTCTTGTACCTCTGACCGTTCTGAATATCCGATTTCTTGTTTTGATTGATAATGTTTTGGCCCTTTTTGCATTTGGTTTGTTTTGCTTTCCTAATGAAAAGTGAATGTCTATTTTATTACATTTACAATTACTACTTTACGATTTAAATAAAATAATATCGGATATATGTTTTCATGATCACAAACATATTCACTTCATTTGTTTATATGTGTCATCAGTATAATCATACCGGGGCCAGATGGCACCGGCAGTAGTATTACTTTTTTATAATTTTCGATTTTGAAGCAGATTTTAACAGGGCCTATGATTTTCATAAACTATTTAAATGGGTTTTTGCCGACCTTTAAAGTCCCCTTACACTTTAATTTCAATAAAACTTTATACATCAAAATCCAATAAGAAAGTCTCTATTAAGTAATCTTGTGACTGAGTGTGTACAAGAATTTTTTTAGAGATGAACGACCATAAATTGAAAGGACCCGGAGAAACTTTTGTTCCGCCTCATTGCAAGTTTTACTTACCCGAATCGTACCACACCAAGAAGGTCGAAGCTGTCCCACTTGCCTAAAATAACATGCATAAACCAGTAAGGTTTATTTTGAAAGAGTACAAGTTCTATTTCAGTTGCAAAGACAATTGAACAGATCAGTTGAAAAAAACATAATACTATTTGATAATTATAATACCAAATGCAAAAAAATCCAAGTTTAATCACCTGGTCACTTTTTATATTAATATATTGTTAAAATAAGTATCATTCCCAAAATGAGTTTGCTGTTCGATATATTAATAAATTATGGAAATTGTCAATAAATGTCTTTAACAGCTCCCATATTTTGATTCATTCACTTATACAGTGATCGACCCCAAAGGGCCATGTTTTATCTTTTGCTTGAGGAAGAATAACTCTAAGACGAACGCGACACCTTATCAAGCAGCAAGGTTCGAACTAAATGTAAGGTTGTATTTTGAGTGTTTAAGCAACTGCTGCATATGCTGACAATCGATCGGTACTGGTTCGACCAAGAAAACCCAAATACATTGTCTTAACATGAAGTACATAACGAAGAGTTTAAATTTTTGATAAAACATGCGAAAAGCAACGATTCATTTTATTGACCACTAATGACATTATCTGTTGTCAACGTAATTCCATTGGCCCGCTAGCAATTAATTTCGTAAAAAAAGCTTACCATACTTATAACTTATAAGAGATGTTCTGTACTGAAGCTTCTCAATACCAACTGACAAAGAATAATTGCAACTGTCCAGTTCTAGCTGCACTGAAAATGATCTTTTGACCGATTCGACTACAATGCAACACTCAACCCTTGTACAGGAGTCTTTTATTACGCAGTGTGCGTTAGAAGGCAAGCTTGGAAGTTGCACAACCGCTGAACATTCTAAACGTAAATAATACAAAAATGTAAAGACACAACGGCATTAAATCAAGTTACAACGCAATATAAATCAGGATCCAAAATAAGGGTTCTAAAACCCTTTATTGTACAGGAGTCTTTTATTACGCAGTGTGCGTAAGAAGGCAAGATTAGAAGTTGCAAAAATGCTGAACATTCTAAACGTAAATAATACAAAAATGTTAAGACAAAACGGCCATAAATCGAGTTACAACGCAATATAAATCAGGATCCTAAATAAGGGTTCTAAAACGCGGAAAGGTTAAAATTATCAAAACGAATCATTAGCGACTTTTAATGAAGGTTAGCATATAATGCGAATATACATTTTAAAAATAAGAGATTTCTATCAAGCCATGATCATGTTTAAAACGTTGGATACACGTGTTAGAATTAACATTTTTAATCACCTCTTTGCCCAATATATGGATGAATACATATTCAGTAAGAAACAATAAATATTATACACTGAGGACAATTTTACAGTTCAGATTTTAACGTGGTGTAGACAAATATACAGTGACTAAAGGCAATGGTAGGCCTATCATGAAAACACAATTCAATCGGGCTGAAGTTAATCTTTGGCTTCTAAGAAAAACTAATCGTTCACCTTTACTCCAACCTGAGCTTTCTATCGAACATGCGTCTTCTAAAAGGTATGGCGCCATTCCGAGCTCTTCAAACAATCTAGTAACCATTAAATCTGTTAACTGGTCTTTTATTCCCGGGAAATTGGAACTCTTCCAGTTATTAAATGAGAACTCTGTAAGAAGACGATGCAACTTCATTAAGATTAAATGACATTTACTGAAACAGATTGGCATATCTTTTTTAACAAATCAAATAAAAATATGTAGATTACCTTTAACTCACTCGAATTGAACAACTAATTTGTTTAACATTATGAATTACATCGTGTTTAATAATAAACATGTATTCAGTTACCCGATCTCTATGGTTTAAACCCTTATATACAAGCTTAAAACTTTAAACAAGGAGGATTATTCTAGAGTCGCAATAAATGATGATGATGTGTCCGCCAGTTTCCTACAAGGAATTATGCAAAACATGAAAACTGTCGAAATTTCATTGTCAATCATAGCTGTACAAACCTAAATAAAAGTAGTACTGAAACCTTTTGATATAAAGTCATTTCCATAGTAATGTATTTTTATACGGATTGTAGTTGTTTGATCGAATAATAATTATTGTTGTTAAGAGCATATTTTCTTACTGGGTATTTTGAATGAAGAGTTGAAGTTGCACAATGGTTTCGGGAATATAACGCGATCGAGAATGTTGGTTTGTAAGCTGCATTTGGAACTATCAAAACAAACTTTCAATTTAAAAGTCACAATGAATTGCTTGCTGGACTTTAAGTCTTCTATCATGAATCTGAAATATAAATGTTCATTTGATCGTTAATATGCATATCGGGAAATGGTATACAAAAAAAACAAAGAAGCGAGAGAGAGAGAGAGAGAGAGAGAGAGAGAGAGAGAGATAGAGAGCAACCAAGAAATTTACTATCGACCAAGTCAAATCGCTTATCCACTAACCGTAATACTTCCATTCGAGGTTATTTCTTGATGGTAAGGTATTTCTTCATTTATTTTCATAATTCATTGAATTGCGAGTATGAAATGAACACTTATTATTTTGGAATATTAATAACTTTATAGGTTGGTTACATTACAAAATAAAACAATATGTACATCCGAAAACGAGTATCAGGAATAGTTTTTTGAGGAGAGACAGAGAGATAATAAATTTATATAAGAACAATTTTTTTACAAAGTAACATTTTAAAGCTGTGTCAAGAAGCATCATATTAATACACATGTATAGGATTTATATAGTTAGCATTAAATGACACAGGCTTAGACCTAAGATCTAACAAGCATCACCAAAGCCACATATTGGGCAACTGCACAAGCTTCACCTCTCCTCTCCACAAATCATCAATTACCGCTGCAAAACAAAACACCCACATATAAAGAGAGAGAGAGAGAGAGAGAGAGAGAGAGAGAGAGAGAGAGAGAGAGAGAGAGAGACACAGAGAGAGACGACCGCCACAATTCAAAACAGGCTTAGAACGGGAATCGAACATGCGCTTGCAGCCTTAATTTTATCAGATTTGTAATTCTGCTTGCGGTTTTCTGCATATATTGTTTAAAATAAGCGTTGAAGTATTCATCCTTCGCACACTTTCAACACTTTTACCTTTTTAAACTTGTTAGGCTATTAAGTCCTTCAGTTAATATTTTTTAGGTATTTTTCTTACTCGATGACGAAAACTCCTTTCACACTGAAGGTTTCCCAAGTTCCAAAATCGTAATCAAAGATCATGATTTCGTATGAGAGTTTTTCTAGTCGGAAGGACAACCGGTATGAACAGGCGTCGAGGTCTACGGAAACTTTCACCGGTCTACCGATTAAGTGAACGTCAACACAACACTCAATTCCTGTACATTGACTTGGAATCAAGCACGACATTACTTCTGGAACTTTGGGTGAATTTGCCATCAGTTTGCATTCTGCAATAAAAATGTTTGTGCCATATGTCGATACAATAATATAGAGAAAATTTCAAACAAACCGGACTATGTCGGGACCGAACAAAACTTCCGGTTTAAAACGGTTTCCGGACTAAAGGCGTTTGAGGACAAGATTCCAACCTTTTTTTATCCAAACATGGAGATTTGGATCTATATTTTGTATAGAAGTGCATTGATCAGTAATAATAAATACTATTCTCTACAGCTTTTAACGAACAAAAGTTTAATGCATTATTACATAACAAGAAAATTATCGGTAAATAGTTTAAATGTTTTTTATTCATCTAAGGGACCGTACATTTCCATGTTAACATTAAAAATGAAATTCAGACTTTAATCTTATCCGGTTTAAAGGGGTGTTTTGTAATGGACAAGTCCAATTTGTGCCATAATTCTTGTCCGGTTTCCTGAATAAATGGGTTTCGGGAATAAAGGGGTGATTTATATAGTAAAAAGTTGAGGACTGGACGATTTGTCTGGATTAAAGTGTTTCCAGTTTAAAGGGGTTTCCGTGTATACAGAAAGAAATATACTCGTGCATTTTTCTGATAGTTTTACTTGCAATTAATTTACAGTTAATAAGAAGACACATATATTATAAACCTATCTATTAGTTAGACTTAAATAAAATGAAGATTTAAATATAACTTTACCATTAACGACATTTTTTCCAATCTGAGAACAGTGTTTGCAAGGATTGTTCTCCAAATATGAAGACACGCCCAAGTGGTCCAACAGCTTGTCCGCAATCACAGCAGGCAGCTTGCCGCCGAGATCTGTTATTTGGCTGTCCAATGTCTCCAAGTAGTTATCAAGACTGAAGTCTAAAATATAAATAATAATAATCTAGCAACACCTAATTAGATATAATTAAATAAAAAAAAAATATTGTCGAGACGTATTTGATACTGAAGTATTTACACTTTTTCTAGTGGATGAAAGGAAACGCATGGACAGGCTAAATCAATTTGATTAAGCATTTACATTGGCAGAAATGGAAACGCATATTACTGCCTGCGCCGCCTAGCCCCGGGTTGAGCGCAACTCAAAATTTACACCAATAAACAGTACAATTTCGATCCATCCAAACGATGGTATGCATATAACGGTGAACTTGGAACCGTCAATGGAGTTATTTTCATATTAATACTATTCCATGTTCAGCGGCTAATGGTCCCCAGATAAAAAAAATATTTTGCCCTTAACGACAAAACAATGGGCGAAACTAAACAAAATGAAATTTGTAGTGGGAATCTGAGAATATAAATCCTGCATATCACAGAAAAGGGTTTTTCTGACTAGCTCGGCAGAGTGTTAGGCGTTTTGTAGCTAGTTCGATTCCCGGCGTACGCTTATTCACAGGAAGTAGACGTATTTATTAAACAACTTTCTTTAGTGTACATTAGAACGTGTCCTTGCACAATGCAGTTTAGTAGAGTTAAAATGACAAAAAAAATATAAATATCCGGTTCTTACAATCTTGGGAATTCTATCAAAAGTTCAGGTCTTTTTAAGAACCAGTGATTATTAAATTCAAACAGTTGTTTTAATAGATTTAATTTCTTATAAAATATATGTAAAACACGGAATAAAAAGAAAAAATAGTTTACATGTTTTTTTAAATAGACATTTCTATGATAATGATTTGGATCATTTAGAAAAACAAGACCATCTTATAAGCAGGAATATTTGTATTTTAATTAAGATTCTTACAATTTTCTTTCAACATTCTTGGTCTAGTTAAATTTCACAAAGAAATACATTGTACACTTTGCGGAGTTTGAAGAGTCCCAAGCATGTTTTCAAGAAATTAATAAAACACAAATAATATTCAGGCTTTATGGTTCAGGCTTTATATTAAATAGCTTTTTAAATCATAATAATGACTTTACGCGAAAAAAGTGCACTAAAAACATAAGTTTTACCTGATAAGGATATATTCCAATTGCATCCTAGTTTTGGTACTTTTTCGTTCTTAAACAATTCGAAGGATTTTTCACAAGACGCCGATTCCAAACACAGAGACATTTTTAGGTTCACTACATACTGTTTTTCAGTGTCCAAATTAAAAATGGAATACCTGAATGATATTAGATCATTATTATATTATAGAAAATTTGGATACCAAACATAGTATTTTAAAATTTATATTGAGTAGTAAAGACTGCAAAACTTTAATCGAAGTTCTCTTTATAAAGTAATTTATTCCAAATAACAAGACATATTTAGAACAAGTTCGCCTTTAAGCTTCCAAGTTATGTATTGAAAAAAAATGTATCAAAATGTCTAAGATATACTAGCCTGATCTGAATAACTCCAAACATGGTGAATTCATTCTCCTCGCCCCATTTATATTCCAGAAGAGAAATATTCGTGTTGAAATTCTCGATTCCGACGCTGAACACGTAGTTACATGCGTCAATGTGAAAGAACACTGAGAAAGATCTTTTCACAAACTTGACGTCTATACAGCAGTCAATGCCAGTACAATATGATGGTATGTGACAAGACAACATATCTGGAAGCTGGGGTGTATTGAGAGGTTGTGGGCAATCTGCAAGTGTAAATAATACGAACATTTGTTATGAATTTCACAAGTTCATATTAAGAGTTTTATGGTAGTTTCAGTAAACCGGGCTTTGGCAATTCCAAAAACTATATATTTATAATGGGGAATTTGTCTTTTAAAACCACGGTAACTTGACGTTCAACCAGCAAATGATTAACTACCATAAACAACTTTCCGAAACGCAATATGATTTCCAGGAACAAAAAACTGAATTGCTGCAAGTGACATCAAGAACATAAAAAATATTTCCATATCCAGACAGAAAATTCTACAAATCATTAAAAGACTATAACATCAAGTTATTTTCCTACCTTTAAAAATGTGATTATCAAATACCTGATGTCCATCCTTTAACAGAATTAATAAACGGATCTTGTACCCTCGCACATTGTTGATCTTTCAAGTATTTTGCAATACCAAGTTCTTGAAACAGTTTTGCGATCATATAATCCTTAAGGAAAGAATCATCAAAGGAATATCCAAGACTGGCCATCCAAGTGGTTACGTTATAGTCTGGAATTAACAAAAACAGTTTGAAACTACAATCAGTAGTAAACGTTATTAACGTTTTGTATTTTATGTGTTGAATGGCTAGTCCAAATATCTGTGTGATGTTTCACTCTCACGTATCACTATTCTTTACTTACATAAACGAAAACTTACCAACTAGCAAATGTCAACAACAGATCACTTTACAGAGAACATGCGTAAAGAAAGTTATTTCAACTTAGATCAAAAAGTAAATACTTATAAGCCCTCGGAATAGAACACGTATTGCTCCATCGACGTCGAGCACTCGAGATAGAGCTAGCTTGTACAACCCCCGAAAAGGATGCGCGGATAACCCTGATATCGTTTGCAAACAAAAACACTCTTTGGCTTAATAATAGTCTATATACATGTTTTTTTCAGTGCGAAATCTTTAGTAAATCTATTATATTTTTACAGTGAAACAGTACGTTTCAACAGTAGATCAGACACATTTCTTCTTGAACTAAAATATTGAAATCACCTAGCCTAACACACAATTATTTGACATTCTGGAATTTGCATTCAATTTTATTTTCAAACCACAAACGTTTAGATTCAAATGGAAAAAGACGATGTTTAAAATAAGAGTTTCATCTGGTGTAAAGTTTTTTGTTTAAGACATATACCTTTTATTTTGAAATCAGCTGTCCAGTCACAAAGCGGCTTAGGAAAATATGCGTCTATAAATATTTGCTTTTCAATCATGCATTCACTTTGTTCAAAACAAACGCTGATATTCAAGTTAACTATAAACTTTTTGTCTCCTCGAAGGTCTTCAATCTTATAACTGAAATAAAAAAAAGTAATGTTGTGAATATTTACTCTTTGAAATTGATAAATGTGCAAACTAATGCTCTCTTTTCCTCTATGCTTTTTTGGCTGTGTGTGAACTGTTTTCTGAATGTGGCCTTTTCACGCTTTATTTCATTGCTGGGGAAGCCAAAAAAATATAGTTTCTATTCATAAGAAAGCTGTAACTCTTCAACAACATTGTTCTCACAGCTTCTTCTGACCTCTTGGTTTTGCGTCGGCTACGGATTGGGTCGAAGTTCGACTATCCCCCCGGGGACTTTTTCTAAAAAAGCCGGTTTGTAAGCCGCAAAGTAGTTCAAGTAGTAAAAGATTTGTAACCAACCATACGCCGCTAAACATGGAATGATATTAATCTGAAAATACCGCATTGAAGGTTTCATGTTCACCGCCATATGCATACCATCGTTTGGGATGGTTCAAAATTGTACTGTTTATTGGTTTTAATATGGAGTTGCGCTCAACCCAGGGTAGGCGGCGTGGGCAGTAATAAGCATTTCCATTACTGCCCATGAACAGACTCAATCAAACCAAGCCTGCAATATTTTCATATTTGTCGTGGTCGAGGGTCTTCAAAGTTCCCTTTTCATCTATCTTAAAACCAACTCCTAGGCGCCTAGAACATTGGACTGGATTTAAAGTTTCGAAAAAGGTGTGATATGTTGGAGAGTTTGACCCTAAAATAGGGGAAACACATCATTATATAAACCCTATACTTTACAATTTCATTGATCATATATCACGCGTAGTAAATAACATATTCTTATGTTCGGAAAGCTGTTGTTGGTCTACTTACTCTATACGGAAAACACCACCCAAATGAAAATGGCTCACTTGTCCTGTAAAGAAATTAATATTATTTTATTATTATATTATGGTTCTGTATAACTTTCATCATCATCATTATCATTATCATCATGAACATCATCATCATCATTATTATTACTACTATTTTTATTTTATTATTATTATTATTATTATTATTATTATTATTATTATTATTATTATAACGGTCAACAAGTAGACATTAGCTAAGTTTAAGAATCATCGTTTCATATTACATTTTAAGATATTGCAAACATCGAAATGATACTGCTATATTTTCATTTTAAATGGGACACATCTCTCATATTTGCAACCGCAAAACTATAGCGGCGAAACATAAGGCACGCTAGCTTAAACATAATGTTGTTGAAAGCATAACAATATTGATATTCAAAGATAAGTAAATTGCCAGTTAAATTGCATAGTTACCCCATTTGTAATTAAGCAGCATCACCACTTCTTCAACACGTTCTATCGACATGGTCAGCTTATAATTACATGTATCCAGAAGGAACTTAACGTGAACAGAAGTACGAAGTAGGTCAATGGTAATACAGCAGTCGATTCCGGTGCAGTAATCCGGAATGTGGCATATCATTTCATTTGATAATTTGGGTAGATTGATAGGGTCAGGACATTCTGTCAAAAAAACTACTCAATTTAGTCTAGTTATATGCAGGTATATGTAATAGTATAGTACATATAGTAAATATGTCTAGACAGTCAAACATAGTTATTATAAAATCTCCCATCACAGGCCGTGCATTGTATTTACAAAAAGCCAGAGCATGTTTCTTATAAATTTGTTTTAAATGGTCATATTGTTTAATTACTTTCCTTTCAATAAAAGACACAATACACATTCAAAGCATTTGGGGCAGATTTAAGTAGTTTTGACATTGTCAAGGAAAATAACCTTAAACGAAAATCAGATCATTTTAACAGCACATTCGGAAAGGTTCTAAATTACAGCGTTTATTTAAGCCGAATAACGTTTATATACAATTTTTCATGCTTACCTGATTTCCAGTTGTTTACCGCATTGGAATAAATGCTATCGCTGGCTTTACAAGCTGGGTGTTGTTGAAACTTATCAAGTCCCAACTGACTGAGCAGAACATCTATTACTGCACTAGGTAAATTGTCTTCTATGCTGTTACCCACGTCCTTAAGCCAATTTGACAGTGAAAAATCTGTTGAATATAGAAATGAAATTCAGTCTTATATAAAACAAGAGAACCGCGAAGCGGGGCAATAAACGGCGAAGGGTTGTAACAGATGAAGTGGGCAAAATTTAGACTGTTAAAGCCCAGCGCACAGGATCAAGCATCAAAATGGTCTAATTAAAAAAAGATTGAAGTTATATAAAAGCTAGTATTGGGTGTTCTGCGGAACACATGTGTCGCCTGCTTTTAAAAAAGTTGAACGTGGGCCTGTGTTTAATCATATATGCTAAAAAGAATAACTAAAACCATGGAACATATGTGTCACCTTAACTGCATTTGAAATGGGCTTAACTAAAAAATGGTGAAACCTTAGTTATCATTCTTCCCCAATGTGCATGCAGAAGATATATTCCAAGTATTAAGTGAATTGGGCTAGTACTTTCAAAGTTACAGACAGTATTTTCATAATATAGTTGCATTTGAGAGGGGCTTAACTCAAACAATAGTCTAACCAGAGTTTTCATTCGTTTTGTCACCAGTGGCGTTGTTCATGCAGATGATATATTCCAAGTATTAAGTGAATAGGACAGGTACTTAAAAAGTTATATGCAACATAAGGTTACATGTTAAAGTTGCATTTGAAAGGGGCATAACTCAAAAAAATTGAAACAGGAGTTTTCTTTCTCGTCACCGATGACGCTGTGTGATGATATACTCCGAGTATTAGGTGAATAGGATAAGTAATTGCAAAGTTGAAGTCAACATTAAGTTTCATGTTTAAGTTGCATTTGAAAGGGTCATAACTAAAAATATTGAAACAGGAATTATCATTTTTGATGTCGTCGATGGCGCTGTTCATGTTGATGATACATTCCAAGTATTGAATGAATAGGACAAGTACTTTTAAATTATACGCAACATTTAGTTTCATGTAAAAATGCCTTTGAAAGGGGCATATCACAAAAAAGTCAAACAGGAGTTATGATTCTTGTTGTAACCGATGTTGTTGTTCATGAAGATGGTATATTCCAAGAAGGAGTAGGACAAGTACTTGAAAAGTTATAGGCAACATTAAGTTTCTTGTAAAAGTTGCATATTAAAGGGACACAACTCATAAAATAGTCAAACATGAGTTGTAATTCTTGTTGTTCGTAATGACATTGTTCGTGAATGTGATTTGTTTTAAATATTAAATGAATAGGACAAGTACTTTCAAAGTTAAAGTCAACATGAAGTTTCACGTTTTAGTTGCAAAGCGGCATAACTCAAATTATAGTTAAACATGAGTAACCAATGTTGTTGTGCATGCTGAAAACTTCTTCCAAGTATGATGTGAACAGGACAAGTACTTTTAAAGTTATAGGCAATATTAAGTTTCATGTTAAAGTTGCATTTGAAAGGGGCATAACTCCAAAATATTGAAACTGGAAATATGCTTCTTGTTCTAACTGCTGTTATTGTTTAGCTGATGATATATTCCGTGTATGAAGTGAATTGGACAAGTACTTTCAGTTATAGGCAAGATTAAGTTTCATGTTAAAGTTGCATTAGAAATAGGCATAACTAAAAATAGTGTAACCCGAGTCATTAATATGTGCTATCGCAGGCGACACAAAAAGCGAAGTCCGCATCCCGAAAATTCTAACCAGGTACAAAAATGTCAAAAAATACCCCAAAATTGGAGGTACCATCCATTTTGTACAACAAAGTGGTATCGATTTTTCCGAATCACAAATAATAAAAAAAGTTACAAAATATGCTACTGAACGTAATATACAAGGGAAGTAATTCAATTAAAAGTAATCAAACATAAAAATGATCTCCAAATTAAAAACAAGAGCACTGCAATTAAAATAAAAACTGAGCAATATTCACACAGTCATATGATACTTAAATCTTAAATGTCAGCTTGACCTTGAAGTGAGCCATCTAGAATATGAATATGCGATATGCACGACATCTTAATTTGTTGAACAAATGTGTAAGGTGTCTGAAATCCTTCAAAGGGTTCAAGAGTTACAGACATGAAGGGAAACAAAGTCAAATGACCTTTGACCCCTAAGTCTTACTTTGACATTGAAGCGAGCGATGCGGAACCTGGCTTCCGCACGTCGTCTTATGTTGTTTACATTTGTGTCAGGTTTCCTCGAAATCCCCTAAGGGATTCAGAGTGGAAGGGAAATAAAGTCATAAGCCCTTTGACTCCTAAGTCAAACCTTGACCTTGAAGCGAGCCATCCTGAACATGGATTCTGCACGTCGGACACCGAGGCGATAACATAATACGTGCCTTTGGGCGTATATTTTTAAAAACAAAATCGATAAATCGTGATGTTTTGACTATACTTTAAAGTAGAAATTGTTATTGAAGTATTGAATTTTGAAGAGTGGTTTACGAAATAATTTCGTTATAACGTGAACTTTTTTACTGAAATAGGGTTCAAACAGTGTCCAATTGGTATCCAAAATATGAAAAACATATGAAACATGTCGTTTGAATATTTTGTTTTTGCAAAGCAAAGGTTAAATGTGGTAATTATATCGCAATTAATATTTAATAATGTTATTTTTGTAGCCTACCCTTAAGACTGAAGTCCATTTCTAGGTTGCAGACAGGTATTGGAATCATACTATGTTTGAAAATGTCTGTTTCGAACTGGCAAGGCCCGTTTGAGTTCATGCACACCGTAATCGAGATGTAAACAACGAAATGCTTCTCTGTCTTGTCAAGTTTGTACCTTAACATAAAATATGTAAATAATAAATTATAATTTTTTAGGTATTATAGCTGCATTGAGCATTTTATATGTAATTTAGCTGTAATTTCTTAGTTACAAGTCATATCATAAACGTATGATTGAATAAATCGAGAATATTTTAACGATTACGCCCTTTCATGTGTTTGTTACCTGTTTTTAAACTACAAAATATATGATGTAAACCTGCAACCACCTGGATTGTTGCTTGATCAAAACTGTTAATGTTTACGTGTGAAAATATTAAGTTTCAAAACAGAATCATAGTCAATGAACAGGCTGAAAGAAACCAAGAGATCAGTATTTCACATTTGGTTTGGTCCTGTGATAAAGACCAGCAGCAAACAACTCGAGAATCCTTAATACTTGGATTAAGTTACAAATACCTCATTAGTATAAGTTCGCTGATTGTCTCTATTTTTTCTTGACCTGAAATTTAAGAGAAAATATTTTCTGTTTATTAATAGTTTACGGTTTACTTATGGGATTTTACAAACAAAAAATTATTAAGCTATTTTAATAAATAAATTTCTCAGAGTAAACTTATCAAAACGGCAGGTGCCAGTGATCATTTCCAAACCAAACTCGAATGGCTTGTATTCATCGAATTGTTCATTCAGTGTTTCCGTCAATTTGCTTTTTTAAAACTTTACGTAATACTTACCAAACGTGTAATCGATTAAACTTATTTGAAAGCTGAGTTTTTCAAGACTTCCACTTATCACAAAATTGCAAAAGTCCAGGGAAAAAGATGCATAGATATTTCGTTTGAGAAACGTGACTCCAATGCAGCAATCCAAAGCTGTACATGAGCTTGCAATATGGCATACGGAAAATTCTGGAAGACTTGGCAACTCAATGCTGGTATTGCGACACTCTGCAAAACATAGTGGTAACATATAATAATGTCAATTTTGTTAAATAAATATTACACTATAAAATAACTTTTCAAACAACAAACAAAATGCCACAAGTAGAAATATTTTGTGTAAAAATAAATATATTTCTTAATTTGTCGTGTGATTTATGTATAAAAGAAAACTCAAATGAATGTTAAAATGATCACAGAAATGTTAGTTTTTATGTCAAGTTACTAACCGTTGTTCCAACCATCTTTAGCTGACTTGTATATTGCGCTTTCATGACTGCATTGATCGTCAAGAAAGAATTTGTCAAGTCCTGTTACTTCAGTTACAAACTGTATGGCTTCTTCCCAAAGAGCATCACCAGGTTTCAAGTCTCCAAGACCGTTGTTTTTAAGCAAATTACTGACGGAAAAATCTGGACAGATAAAAATGACAAAATGGCGCATTGGCTTACTGTTAACTTTACATAAATATTTAAATAACAAAACTGAGGCCATTGCCGGTGCATACATTCTATATATTTCTTTCATATTTTTTTTTCATTTATAGATTAATATTAATGTCTATATTTTTACTCGAATTGTATGTTTCGTTAACGACTCAAACATTGTTTTAGTTCTCAATAATGTAACGTATTTGTCGAGGTCATTGTGTTAACAGAAACGAATTCATTCAATCATAAAAACAACTGTATTAACAAGTTATATTTAATATTTTCATTCTTACTTTTAAAATCAAATGTCATATCACAACCGACTTGTGGAACCTCAGTCCCGTCCATGAGCTTTCGTTGAAACAGGCAACGGCCGTCACGTTCCATGCAAACAGCTAATTCGATGTTTACAATAAAAATTTTCTCGTTGTTCGGCTTGTTAATGGAGTACCTTAAATATTTATAGAAAACATAAAACTGACTTCATCTGATTTTTCTCACCTGTATCAAAATGAGTTAAGGAAATCATATGCAAGACAACTTATTGTGTCAGTAACTGATTTCGAAAAATCTGATATCATATCGTTACCTTATAGCAACAACAGTATAACTTATTTTTATTCTATTTTCTGTACTAAGGTGACGATATACACTATTGTTATATAGTCCTCTTTACTGAAATCGAAATATTGTATAATTCGTTGGGGGTCTAGATTTAATGAATGTACCTCTTTTCATTCGTCGTATTAAAATATACTGGTCGTCAATAAAAAGTAACAACTTTTTCTATAGTTTTTTACATATAAGAAACTGAAACAATTCGGTATGACTAAATAGTACTTGTACATCAATGCAATTCTTGGTAACTTACTGTCTTATCTTGCTTTTTCTGCTGCTAAAACTTAAAAGCTCAACATTGGATACAACATATCAAAATTGTATAGAAGCCATTGGGAAAACTTGTTAAATGTTGATTTAATGTGTTAATGTCGCGTCACGTATAATTTAATTGACTTAGATACTGAAAGTTTTTAATGATGTATTGTAAGACACACTATACTGTTTAGTTGGTTAAAATTTGAGAATGTTTCTGCAGACGGTAGACGGGAAATTTGCAGAAAATCGGGAAAAGACTATGGTGGCAAACACTAAAATTGTGTTATTGCTCTTGGTCTAATTGATTGTTTACATAATGTCATAAGTAAAACATATAATTCATAAGAAGCCATTCACATTTTATCATTCACCTACAATGGGTAGTATATTTTCTCAGTAGTCACTTTTTTATTATCGGAGAGTATTAAAATCTGGTTTGAAAATGCAAGGTTCATTCTCCATATGAAGAGAATGCTTTATGCCTTTTATTTTAGAATTGACAATAATCATTTCGATTCTCCTAAAAAATTGTTATGAATTAAATATAACAGTTATGTAACTACAAATGCAAACTGCCATAATATAATTAAATATATACTTAAGACGGAAGAAGTCTTTGATGGTTACTATCTCTGTTTTCCCTGAAAGATAAAAGAGGAAAGTGATTTATGTATGATGGTGGTTAAAGAAAAGCAAGATACCCATTTGTAACAGTAGGAAAAAATATAAATAATTGTCTGATGCTTACCCCATTCATATTGTAGAAGTGAGAAACTGAATGTCTGTTTCTCTATTCCTCCGGAAATGATGTAGTTGCACATATTTATGTCGATGTATGCCCTCACTGATACTCCAATCTGTTCCACATCCAGACAGCAGTCGATTCCGGTACAGTAATCAGGAACGCTGCATGATACTGCATTGGGCAGGGTTGGTAGGTTGACAAAACTCATTGGGCACACTGCAATTTAAAAGGATTTGCATATAAAACTTGGACTAAAACTATTATTTCTCATAATGCGGATCAACAGGAAAATAACTCAACATTCACAACTTCAGAAAATTACTTCTTAGCGGGACACTGTCATTTGTAATTCGGTTTAAAACATTTTTTCAGAGACATATGTTGTTTTTTTTATAAAACTCTAACGACTTGGGTTCACTAGTATCTGAGACGTGCGGGCGAATTATGATGAGCAGGAGACGCCCACAGAGGTTGTTCTCTCGCTAACTTGAGGAATACTTATCTACTGTTCTCAACAAAGTCAGAATAACTCTATGTAATTTTTACTTTATGTACAGAATGTTTGTAACTTTTATATCTCTGCCAAGTATAATAACTTGCTTGATTGCTTTCGTCATTCTGGAATAAAAGCCATTTAAATGCAGACATTGTCAAATTAGAATATCGCGTGCCAAATTAGCTTTAACTATATGTTCATAGGCATTACACCTCAACAAATCGTCACAATTACCCTAAAAAATAAAGTCTGCATTTTGAAGGGCATATTTGATGGCAATATAACAGTTTAAAACAAACTAATTTAATATATTAATAAGAGAAGTAACATACAGTTATTCCATCCACTTGAAGAGGGCATGTAAGGTTTTCGTTTGCGATCACATGGTGGCGAAAGTAGAAGATCGCCGATCCCTAATAATTCTATCAGGGCATCTTTTCCTGCCTTTGAAAGTTTATCTGTTATTTCCTCACCCTTAGACTTTAACCACCCTTCGAAAGAGAAATCTGAAGAACAAAGATATAATTCTCCTAGTTTTAATTGTAATTACACATTTAAAATGTCGTTAAAATAAATAAATATAAATAAATTTGTTATTATAATTAGTTTTGTATAAATCATGCATTTAAAACGCTTTGCTAATGAATAAAAGTTCTTACTATTGCCAAATTATTTTTAAATACATTTCGCTAATGATACAAATGTCAGTTTTTATAGCCATGTATACCTGATATATTTGTCCATGAAGATAGTGAGCAAGCGGGTATCTTTTCTTGTTTCATTAATTCTAAACCGTTGTCAGGAATACACATTTTCTTGTCATCGACAGGGATGCATATATCTACAGACAAGTCGACCACAAATCCATCTTTGTAGTTGTCTAAGCTATATCTATTAAAATATGTTTACTTCTTATATCTGTTCGAAAAATAATTCCAATTATTTATGAATTGTGGCGATTAAAAGTTAAACAGCTTTGAATATTATTATAATTATTGACAGGCGATATCAACATATTATATTAGCTACAATGTGACGTCTTGATTATTTTCTCATTAAATTTACTTAGAGTTGTATCTTCAAAAATGATTAACACTAAATGTAAAATTTAATGTTTGAAATATCACCTTATTTCGATCGGTGCAGGCTGCCCCTTTCCAATTTTTAATGCAACTTCCTTTCCTGAAAGAAAGAACTTCATGTTGCATGCTGCTGTAGACATATTGAAAATGAAAGGATAAACATTTACATTTTAATGGTGACCACTGTTTTGTAACATTCAATAGTAAGTTGATTTTATGGAGACACTTATGTTTGCAGCCGTCTCTAATTAAGTTATTGGTAAAAAAAATTACAAAATTGTTCTCTGGTTCAAAGCAGATGATCAATAGAAGCTGACTTCAAACAGTAAATACCAAATCAGAGGTAAGGTAACACACTCTACTTTAATATGTATCATTATACGTTTGATCATATTTTCGTATCATATTTTCGGTTAAATGTAAAACTGAAATGGTTGTAACTTAGCTAGTTTTCAATATCTTGACATATAAACCTTACCCCAGTCGTACTGTAATAATTGTTCTTCAAATTTCATATTGCCAATTCCCATTTGCACAGAAAACTCGCAAGGATCCATTCGGAACCAGACCGGGAAAGCAATCTGAACTCTAATGGAAGACAGAGGTATTGTAAATTCCAATTCAGCACAACAATGAATTCCAAAGCAGTTGTCGGCGAGTTCGCAACGTAAAATTCGTCGCATCGCTTCTGGAATGATCTTCGAAATATTCATTGAAGAAGGGCAACCTGAAATAATCAGTAATGCAGTAATAGTACTAAGCACTCGAAAGATTATTTGAATTAATAAGTTGTTTACCTCTTTATTTTTTATAATTTATGTTGGTTCGATGCGCTAACGTTTTAATTGTTTACCCGGCTAACTCAGTCGGTTACATACTCATTGTAAGGCGACAATGCCCAATTGCCAAACAGTTTCTATCCCGATATAAATTATATAACTTACATAGTAATTAAAAATAGTTAGGATAAGCTAATGAGAGTATACATATCATTTAACGGTTTAATAATCTTGAATCATACATGTTATCTACTATTAACTAGAAGGTAAGTTTTTTTAATTTATACAGTTAAGGTGGTATCATTTGTTGTGGAAGAGTTGAAGTGGATTGGGTGTGTGAGATCCTAATTTTAGGAAAGTAAATTGTTTTTCTGACTTCAAAGCTTCCTTTAGCTTGATTTAACATTTATACAGCACATGAATGTTAAATGTCATGCAAAAGTAAAAAAAAAGAATTATGTAGCAATTTCGTACCTTGAAAACAGACTTTCTTTGGAAGTCCAAACTTCCTCTACTTCCACTGTTGTGAACAATAACTGCCACAGGAAAATAGTCCATAACAAGTTCAACAATATCTTAGAAGAAAATTTATTGGACATCAGTAGACATGTACTAAAAACAGCATTCTCCAAGTGACAGTACTTATGATTATAATCCATATTTGTTTACAAGTTTATAGAGTGTGACTTCGCAGAATGCGAAGTATGATGTACAATATAGGCAATTACTTTCAAGGTTTCTGTTAGTATTCCATATAATGTAGGAATGCAAGAAATGTATTTTTATTGAAGTGTTTTGAAATAATGAAGGCCAGCAATAACATATTAATAAGTATATTGCGTACACAGTCTTTCTCATGCATGGTTAAAAAATACTTCTCACTGATGAAAGATCGGTAACCAATTGTTTGAAATCTGTGCTGGTCTAAACATGACGATAATTACGTCATGAAGATTTTGGACTGAATAACTGACAGAGCTGTTTAGAAATTCACAATATTTGGAAACAATTCTGTTTGTTAGACATTTGTAGAATATTTTTTGTCTTTTTACACATTTAAAAACACTCGTATTATAAAATACATTGAAAGTTATTTTCTATATTGTACACCATACCTTACATTTTGAAAAATTTGTAAACAAACATGGATGCCAAATTATAGTGTGTAGTCACTTCGAGAATTTTGTTTTTGCACATTTCTGCTATTGCTTAGTGGATGATATTCTAACACATTGTTGTCCTCATTATGGACTGCCTTCCTGTGGTAGTAATTGTTGACAAAAGTGGAAGTATAGGAAGTTTGGACTCCCAAAGAAAGTCTGTTTTCAAGGTAAGAATTTCATGATTTCCAACAACCAACTCACTTCAGCTCTTTGATATCTCATTAAATCCACTCTTTTAACTGTGTTGAATGTTTAATATCCCTTAGGATATTTTTATTATGAACTTTTATTTATTAAACTTTATTTGTAATTAGTTCTTATTAAATTTAAGGTAAAACTTTGATATTAAATATATGCCTCTAAACGTCTTAATATAAATCAAACCTTTTGGGGACGAGGGTAGTAAACATTGTCCTTCTTTGATCACACCATCAATACCGATCTGTTTAAGGAGTAAGTCAAAGACCTGTCGATTAAGCTGTCCACCAAGCTGTTTGGCAATCTCATTAAGGCCACCTTTCATAATGGAAAAGCTTGTCAATTATGCGGTTTTTTTTAGATTTTAAGCATAAAAAATTGCTGTATGACCTCTATGACATCTCTATTTGTATTTCTTTTATCTTTGTCATCGTGTTTGTGCTGATTTAACTCCGGTGGCTCTGGTCTCAGTAAGGTTATTTAGTACCACACTTGCTTTGCCAATAAATGATATTAGCTTTTTACGTCTTTTTGGGCTTTTGCATGCAACATTGTCGGGGGGTTGGAGCTAATTCACCAAGAAAGCTTGTTTCCTTAAATGAGAAGATGTTGGGGCAAAGGTGAGGTTAGTGCACTCACGAAACTGTTTTAAATCCCAAGAGGCAAATTGTTTTGCCATTGACAGTTCAAAGGCATTTACCCACCAATTTCTAAATTTCGTTAACTGTTTGTGATTTTCATTTTGAAATTGATCCTTAAATAAACCTTGCTCTGTTTGCTATCTAATCTGACTATGGTGAAATATATTTTCAATTTTTCCTCTGGATAAAATCGTTATGGTAACATATTTTCGCAAAAGGTATCACGATAATTTCTACCTAAAAAAATATAGACAACAAGTGACTAATAAGAACATTCGATAAATGTTTGTGTTCTGAGCATACCTTGTAGGGAAAAATTCCCATTACACACAGGAATTGGTATTTCAAAACCATTAAGCAATTTCTGCTTCATAGAATCAAATTGTGCTGCGAGGCTGAGAACAAACACCTTTTTATCGTCGTTTTTGTTGATTGTAAATCTGCAAGTAAGTTAAAAAAATAACCTGTCTTGGATGTTATTTAATCAAACGAATCAATACCAGAATTATTTTTTACTTAGTGATAATATGGGATATATTTAAAAGTTTAAGTTTACTAATAAATTAAAGAACCTCCATACAATTCAACAGTGCAGATATATATAATGAGATGATTACGTTGATGTTTGGTTTATGATTTCACAAAGAAACGGGTAATCTTTGACGAAAACCTACACTTAACAACTTTTCTAAGTATATTCCTTCGTACTGGGGCATGCTGGCTTGATAATTGAAATATTGCTCTAAAACTTTCTATAAAATATGCAATAAATACTGTTTTACTAATAAATGAGTTAATATTTATTGCATGTTTTGAAGAAAGTTTAAGAGCAATATCTCAATTATCAAGCCAGTTACGGCCCAGTACGAAGGTGTATACTTAGAAAAGTCGTTAAGTGTACATCGGTTGATTTGTAGTTTTTTATCTTTATTCAAAATAATAGAGCAGAATATAAGGTTGTTAACTAGGACAATTAAAATACTGCAAGAAATTATAATGTCTGTTTTGATCGATCTAGCATTCATATGAAAAGTGATTAGTGCACATGTAAAGAAGAATTCATTTTGTTCTGTAACACGGAGGAAATTGATTTAAATATAATTAAATTTGCATGCATATAGTTTTGTCGGAATAAGACATGTAAACATGTGATAAATTTTATTTTTGATAGTCTCTTGTTACATCCGTAAAATAATATCTTGTTTTTGTTCCCATACTTTGCTGTTACAATGGATGGTATGTAAGAAATGAATAAACAGTCTGATCAAATGATTTATCAATAGACAGATCAAGTTAAACTGTGTTGTAGTTATTGCTTCTTGGCTACTAAAAGAATTGACTCCCTAGTTTACACCAAAACATGTATTTCACTTACCGCCCTTCCAGTATCATTGTCTTTTTCTGTCTTATGTTTTCGCAATGTTATGAGACATGTGTTATAATCACATTTGTCTTTTTCGAATTGTTTCAACAATCATAAAAAGGTTTTCTTGCATACCGGATAAGTATTTCCGCGTGATTTACCGGGGAAATAAAATCTTTTATTTTATGCTTTTCATTGAATTATGGAATTTTTCCGGTGAAATAAAAGTGGTATTTCACTGTTTTCAAACTTTTTTTCACGTTGGTACCCAAACGCACATAAAATACCAATTGAGAACGTTTATAAAACGGGCACAAATTTTGGATATTTGACGTCATAACGTCACGTCATAAACAAGCGGTTTTGGCGCCATTTCTTGCAATTTTTCTGTCAAATTCACACAAATTGTACATTGAAAGCATTAAAATAAAAAGAAAATTTGTTTTTACCAGTGAAAGATAGAAGACATCGTAGTCCGCATATTATGCGGATAAAAATAAACAACGTTATAAGGAACACTAGATACATACGTGATGTACATGTTATCAGCCAGTTTTACTTTTTCCTCTTTTCCTGAAATGCAACTATTTATCTAAGTCAAACAGGCAATGTATAAACATTACCAACCTTGTAAATTGATTGAGAATCGCAATATGAGAATTGTTTCGTCCCTGGTGTAAAAATAAACGATTTGGCAATAATTATTATAATTGTAACAGTCATGTGGCTTATATATGTTTGCTTAATGTCAAAGATAAGACTGCTCAGAACGATGCAAAAATGATGTTATTCGTTGAGGTATAGTTCTTGAATTCCTAATACAAGTGGTTGTTATCTATTATTATTTGAACAGTATTGAGCAACTTCGACCATGTTTTGAGAGTTGTGCGAGAAATTAATTTTCGAATTCCCGCAGAACTGCTATTAGCAATAGATGAAAATGGAACTTTGAAAGCCCTCGAACACGACAAATATGAAAATATTGCAGGTCGGTTTGATTGAGCCTGTTCATGGACATTAATGGAAATACATATTAATGCCCACGCCGCATTGCCCCGGTTTGAGCGCAACTCAATATTTACACCTAATAAACAGTACAATTTTGACCATATAGCAGTGGACATGGAACCTTCAATGCGGTATTTTCATATTAATACCATTCGAAGTTCAGCGGCGTATGGTTAAAGATAAAAGAATAGGTTTGCCCTAAACGAGAAACTAATGAGCAAATGGTTACCAAATAAAACTTTGGCATTTTAACAAAATCGTTTACGTTAAAAACTGTCGTTTACAATCATATGCAAAAGCATAGATTTACCAACCCCATTTATATTCAAACAACATGGTTGAGAACTCCCATTTTTCAAACGCTGCTCGAATAAGAAATTGACAAGGGTCCAACTCAATGAAAGCTGAAAAGGATTTGTAGAAGTCTATTCCTGGCACTCTCAGTTCAGCACAAATATCAATCCGCATACAGTCTCGTGCAATGTAATAGTAAAGGAATGTGTTGTCTATTCTTGGGAGTGTCACTGTAATGCCGTTTAAACTGCAGCCTGAAAATTAAAAAAAAACATCATACATAAAATGTCGATGTTATTTTTTCATAGATTATTAAGTATCGGTTATATTAAACGACAGTGTATAAAATGTTAAGTGTTCATAGCTAGATTTCTGTTGTCAACATGTCATGCCTACTATGAAAAAAGCAATGTTATCATACAATTTTGACACATTGACCTTGACATTTGAAACCTGAGGTTTGTTCGCTACAATCCGTCCGCTTGATGCTAACATTCATGCAAAATATAAACGAGATTGCTAAATGCATGTCAAAGGTATGTTTTGACGAATCCGAACTGACGCAAAAACAGAGACTGACGCACGCGCTAATGCATGCACATACACCGATCCGCAAATGTGACAACTAAGTCGGACTCACCGCAAACGGGATCGACAACAAAATCGGATTAGAAATTTATTTGATGTTCAAATATTGATCTCAGTTTTTTTAATGTTTTGGTTTTGTATTCTAAAACAATATTTTTGATTTCATTAATATTTTCTAAAATAGTTTTAAGTGTCATACTTAGGTCACTATTTCTGTATCGCTCAATCAGTTCTTCCTGATTCCCAACTGCTGACAAACCCCTTTCTTGAAGTACGACTGAAAGTTCCTGATATTCCAAGTTTTCCGGACGTCTGCAGGCAGGGTCACTTTGTAACAGATCCTAAAGAAATAAACGCACTTCATTCACTTGGTCGAATTTACATTAGTAAACACAAATTCGACATTCTTCAAAAATAATCTTAGTTGTTTAAATGCTAGATGCAACTTCTACTGCAGGGTTAACGCGTTGTTTTTTTTAAAGCAAGAAACGAAAATTAAGTAATTTCTTGAGAGCATAATTTTAAAGATATTGGTTTTATTCAGTTTAAAACAAGAACATTTACTGTGTCTATTCCAAGAGAAACCAGAAACGCATCAACTGCTTTTTCCTTCGCTATATTTGCAAGTTGTATTGCTTCCTCTTTTACGGCGTCTTTGATGTCATCTATATATTGAGTGAAGTTGACTGAAATACAACAATTTATAGCTAAACCCATTTGTATCATTACCTTTAGTGTTCCATTTAGCTAAGGCTTTATTGCCGCGGAATCAGTTAAACTTTTACTAAAAGTACAAGTAGAAATGACTACACACTGCTAAACCTTTCATTGACTAAGAAAGACAGCTGTTTATTTTTTTTTCTTTTTCTGGATATTTTATCAAATTAATAATTGTTTCATCAGATGTAAACGCTATTGTCGAGGACGCATTACCTGGCTCTATTGTAATCGATCCATTCGGATTTATTTTCGGATATTTAAAAACAGCATTGTTCAGAAGCTGTATGTATGTCAAGCAAGTATTTGTGTCGTCACCGTCGCAAAGCCCTACTCCGAAAGATATCTTCAGCTCTTTAAGTGTTGCTGCAAGCTTGTACCTAGAAAAAAACGTTATGTATTTGTCCCTATTCCTAATCGCGTTACAGATAACGTCATATTTATATTGACAGTAATATCACAATAAAGCGTCATCTATGTTATACTAAATATTTTAGACAGTATTTTTATATTTGATTTGTGTTTCCATTTGGTAATCAATAAGTCAGCAATAAGCCTTGGGCAATATTTTGATATCGGTCAGGCATCCTGGTATTTACTTATACGAATGAATTATGTATACCGAACACAAGCATATTAAGGGCAGAACAATCTACAAGAACTAAATTAAACTGGCGGGCTAGGTCGACGCGGATACCTAACAAAAAAACTTTTTGATCCGTCAACATATTTCTTTTCATTAATAAGCTTTGGAAAGTGGACTATCAAGAACTTGTTTAAATGGGGGTTTTTTTCATGTGATACAATTTCATTTAAAGGGAGTACTCTGTAAAATGGTTTTCTACAAAATCATTAGATTA
This sequence comes from Corbicula japonica, assembly GCA_038501625.1. Classification (NCBI taxonomy): domain Eukaryota; kingdom Metazoa; phylum Mollusca; class Bivalvia; order Venerida; family Cyrenidae; genus Corbicula; species Corbicula japonica. Next base: position 152,783 of record JAZAYU010000610.1, read on the forward strand.
CTCAACGTTCAGGTTGTTAATTGTTTCTGAGAAGAACAGTAATCAGTTTAACAAGATGCTTTGACAACGAGGTCCTTGATTCCTTCCACAACATTTATTTGTGCAATATAAGATGGTATCTGTAGACACTGATTTTAAGCTTACACTTTCTGTAAGAAATAAACACACACGCCGTGCGACAATTTTAAAAGTTAGGCAAGATGTGTAATAAAAATTGTGGATTTTTTTAGATTTGTTTGACACACCTTTTTCATATTATATCATATATTCCTAAAAATTAAAAACAAAACATGAATCACATAACTTACTTTATCAAAATGTTATGTCCATCAAGAAAATCAAAATTAATGCTTGTTTTCAACGTGCCTTCTATTTCTGTAAACATACAAAAGACATGAACTTAGAGAAAATAAATATCGGTCGAAAGTAGATTTTAATTCGTTTAATAGTAACTGGTGAACAATCGATCAATAACTGCATCAAACAGCAAAAAATACTAATGCCTTCAAATCGTTGTCCTTTATGTTTAGCTCTTTATTAAATCACCAAAATTTATCAGTTAAATCAAGTCAGCATAACACTGAATTAAAAAATCGCACAGATACCTCCTTTGATTGAGGTGCCTCCAATCGTCTTCTTCCATGTATCAAAGCCAAATTCCAGAGTCAATGGATCAAGGTCAAGTCGAATATAAGCTTTGTATGTTTTCTGCAGCAAATTAAGGACTTGTATTGTTAGGCAACACTCGATTCCTAAACACTTTTCATCAATCGTGCAGTACAGGAGTTTGTTAGAAGGTAGACTGAGAGAGATGAAGGGGCAGCCTGGAACGATAAAATTCTGTTTATGTCAGAAAATGTCCCTTATTAAGGCAACACCGGTGAGGTTATTCGTTTCAATGTACTTTTTTAATTGAATTATGCTATCTGAAACTCACATTTGTGCATTAAAAGCTACTTTCTGTCGAACCAGTCAGTGAAAAATATCATCCCGTAAGAAAAGTCTCAATGCGCATCATTAAACACTTGTTAAAATATGAAGTGTTGGCATACTTTGATCCATCTCTGTTAGAAGTTCTATCATTTCTTCTTTACTCCCAACTGGCTGCTTGCCCCGATTAACAAGTTCTTCTTTAAGCTCTTCTTCTGTCATTAGATTTGGATTTCCACAGCTGTCATTATCTATAGCATCCTTCAAACAAAAGCAGTGATTAAATGCTGTCAATATGTGTGTCATTAGTTACATCAAGTTAACACAATATGTAGTGTGTTTATTGTTTTAGTATTGACGTAATAATAACACTGTTTTAAAAGATATTTCTTTATCGATGAAAAGAAAATAATCAAAATGCAGTTCAATAGATCCTTGCATAAATAAATAATAAGTGTATCACATTTTCACATACGTTAAAAAAAGAACAACAATAGCTCGACCTTAAACTTTCCCATAAATCTATGTACATCCAAACACATATATGTATTATTCGATTTTTTAAAGCTGTGTGGAATGTTATTCGCTTATACATACCTTCACTGTTTTTATAAGGTTAGCCATTTTCATTTTGGTATCTTTCAGGCCCAAATCATCTAAAAACTGAATAATTTCTCCCATCTTTAATCTTCTTATAGAAAAACGCTCGAGGAATGCATTGATGTTACTGATCAGAATGTCGACAGTGGCAGCTACAAGCATAAAACAAAATGAATAGCCTTGTCTTTATAACTACCCGGTAACAAGAAATATCTATAAAAATGATAAACATAGTTGATTAAAAAGTTTATATATTTTATGAAAGAAAGAAATATAGTGAGGCGAAGCAGACACAGTTTAGTAATTTTATTTTACTTGTTATAGCTGTTGACGAACCATCCCTGCCTTCTAAGTATGGCCTAGTTATTATGCAACCGAGTAATAGAAACCCCATAAATTCATTGAAAATGTCTGTCCAAAAATGTTGAAGCTGTTGCAACAATTGTGTATGGTGATAATACGTCGATTAAAGAAGCAATGTCTTACATTAAGACTAGATCTACATTTATTCAGTTTTAATAAATTACCTTTCGTAGAGTTAGAACTCAAGACGAATAAATGTCATTGAAATATAATGAATATAAATAATAACAACTTGTTATTGGTTGACCAAGCTAAATGTAAATTGGCGATGTTTATAATTATTAATAGAATGTAAACACGGGTTAAGGCAAATTTACGCGTTAAAAGTACTATTTTGCAAAATCATAACAAATCGTCTCGATAGCACAGTGGTTTACGCGCCCGTCTGGCATAGGCCTTTCTTTTTTTCGACACGGGTTCGATTCACACCACACTGACAAACAGCTTTTAATGAAATATTTTATATTTATATTTTTTTAAGTTTTATTACAGTTTTTTTAAGTATTTTATGTATTTTGCTTCAGTTAATTCTATCGGGGAAATATTTTTTGTTAAAAAATATTTAAAAAATGTAAAAAAAAAAACATGTTTTGAACCTACAACCTTTAACAACAAAGACGCCGTAAAAGAGGAAGCAATACGTCTATTGCATTTCAAATTGACTGCGTCTTAGACCGCTCGGCTAATTGGAAAAGTATTGGAAGCTCAACGTTATGTATTAAACAACAATAAAATATTAACTTATTGTTTACATGTAACGCCAATGTACACATGACAATGTAATTATTGCGAAATTACCTTTGTCCAATAATACAAGAGCGAAATCTACTAACTTTTACGTAAATTAACTAAGTCTTTAAAAAAGTTTCCCTCTCGAGTATTGAACCCGGGGCATCTGCTTGTAAGGTGATGAGTTAACCACTACAGCAAAGGCCCTTTGACTTTCTGGAGTTGAAATTAACAATCAGTACCAAAGGAACTAGAAAGGAACCAGAAAGAACTAGAAATAGCCGCACTTTGCTGTTGTTTTACACTGTGTATTGTACGCAAGACTTTACCTGACACCCAAGAATTTTCGTCTTTAAGCAATCAATTGACTTAACTGGTTATTTATACCGTAAATATGTTTTCTCCGATACAGTTATCGCTTTTAATAACGGAAATGCTCGAACATGTAAGTGCCAGGTGTATACTTACGCAAAATATGAAAATCCTTTCGGCAATTATCGTTAACAACATCCACAAACAACCAATCGAAATAATCTATTTGATTTTCCCGCTGCATAACAAGATTTATTAACAACATTTCGTTGGTCGAAAAACTAGGTCAATAGAGAGCTTAGACAGCTAACGCCGAAAAAAAAGATACCAGTTGGTGCTAAAGACGAAAGTTGACGAAACATAACACAAATATTAACGTTCAACTGTCTACATGTATGTGCAAATCCTTTGAAGAAACGAAAAAAGTTCACACCTATCTTGGTCCAGATTGAACGTTTTCTTCTTCCTGCCGACAAATTGTTTGCAAAATCGCCACCGCCTCCTTAAATTAAGAAACATGCACGATAAGTACTACATTTTATTAAAAGAAGAAGATATTGCATTAACAGGAATATAAACACTTATTTAAAACGTAATAGGCAAAATGCTATTTTATGTAAGACAATTATGAAAATGGAATGTTGAAAGCCACTGTTCGTACCAAATCGAACATATTCACTTGAACATGGGCAGTAATGATAGTGCCTCGCAACACAATACCTAAAAATGAAAATAGTTCCTGTTGTAATTCATCCGAAACGATGGCATATGACGGTCAACATTATACCTTCAACGGGTATTGTCTGATGACGAGGGACTAACGGTGGCCCAGATTAAAGAATTTCTCTGTACTTCACACTAACCATCGGAAAAATTTTACAAAACTAATTTTTACATGGGATCTAAGAATATAAATCCAGCGTATAACAGAAAACGTCAGATACAAATATTAACAAGACAAGAATCTGTGTTTGGAAAACACATATGCCTCCTGTAGCGAAGTTTGTCACGATACACATTTTAAATGATAGCACAATGTTAAAACTGCAACTAAAATCAAATGTTAGTTCTTAATAAAGGAAATGACTTTCTGGTGTCAGAATCTGTACATGAAAAGAATTTAACATAAAAATCAGCTGAAGATTAGTAAGTACAGATTATTCAACTCAAAATTGCGGCATTGACAGAATTTAATCTTGTTAATGCCTAGACAAAAATTTAGTAGAAACACTGGTGTGGCAAGTTTTGGGGTGGGCAATAACTAGAGGCACATGATTGCAATTGAGAAATATTCAACTTACCGAAACAGGCTTACCTTTTATCTAAGTACAAAATGGGGAAATAACCCCCAAAATAAGGTGCCTAGAGTTATGTTGCTTCACACGGTCATGACATGAGCACTGCTAAGTAAGTGTGTAAACTTTCATGCTAATGTTCTTTGTAGAAATTGAGAAGTATCCTACTTGCAAATACAGGTTAACCATTTCAAGAAGAAAATGTGGAGATAACCCTAGAAATAAGGAAGCCAGAGTTATGTAACTTGTCAGATCAAGACCTGTGAACTGTTAATTAAGTGTATAAACTTTCATGATAATTCTTTATGTAGCGACTGTGAAAAATTCAACTTGCCGAAACAGCTTAACCCTTTCTCCAAGTAAAAAAGGGTAGATAGCCCACGAAATAATGTACCTACAGTTATGTAACTTGTCAGGGTCATGACCTGTGCACTGTTACAAAATGTAAGAAAGTGTGTAAACTTTTATGTCAATGCTCTTTGTAGAAATTAAGAAATATTCAACTTGCAGAAACAGGTTAACCATTTATCTCAAAGTACAAAATGGTAGATAACCCAAGAAATAAAGAAGCCAGAGTTATGTTATCTGTCAGGGTCATTACCGGTGAACTGTTTTAAAAGTAAGTGTCTAAATTATAATGCCAATGCTCTTTGTAGAAATTGAGATATATCCAACTTGCCGAAAAAGGTTTACCGGACGGACGTTCGGACGGATGAACGGACGGACGTTCGGACGGTTCAATCACTAGATGCCGAGGGCATAAAATGCAGGTGTTATATTCTCTGTGTGGGTAAACATTATCAAAATCTATACTGGCATGCATACAAAACTACCCATATAAAACGTGTCAAAAGAGGAAAACTTAATCATTAAGGAGTACTTTATCGCATAACAAATTGAACGTCTAAACAGATTAACTGGATACTTGCACAACTAACCAAACTCTCTGCGTACCCAATACACAGATATTGAACAGGTAATCTTTGCCGGAGTTATTCCATGATTGAAAAGAGGACGACAAGTACAGCGATATAAGGAATTTGTGATATTAATGTAATCTGTGGACCTTTAAATATTCATTTTTAAAACGTGATAGACTTGGTCAGTCCAACCATCGAAGTCCTTCGAAAGAGTGTTATCATATTTGACAAGAAAATTGGACTATCACATGATGGGCGACTATCCAATAGTATATTAATTACTAAACGAGTATATTAATATGTGAGTAGGAAAAGGACACGGCTCAAAGTACTGAAATTAAATACCTGTGCTTGGTCTGTTGCTTTCTTTTGCCTCATCTGTGGCCTGCGAACTGTCTTCAGGAACATTTTCTGTTGTATCTTCTTCCTTCCGACCAATTGGTCCAACAATATATCCACTCTTTAACACCTCATTCTAAGTTTTGAAAACAAATATAGGTGTGAAATACAAAATCCACAATGAAGTGTATTCGAACATAAATATCGGTTAATATTATAGACCATTTAATTTTAATTAATTTCGGTGATCGAGCAATACTTTCCAAATCTATAATGTCTCAGATATGTTGAAACCACCTATTATATCAGGTCGAAATATAGAACTAGAATCTGGTGTGCCACGGAACACATGTGGTGCTTGCTTGCAAAGCAAGTTAAAATGTGAGTCTATGTTTAATATTATATGATGAAAAAAGATGTAAACTTTCATGCCAATTCTTTATGAAGGGAATGAGAAATATCCAATTTATTGAAACAGGTTAACCATTTCTCTAAGTAAAAAAAAAAATGAGGAGATAAACCAAGAAGTAATGTACCTTAAGTAATGTAACTTGTCAGAGTCATTACCTGTGCACTGTTACAAAATGTAAGTGTGTAAACTTTCATACCAATTCATGCATTTTTGTACTTTCCTGATGATTGTTTCGTCTTGCAAATAGTAAATACACTACAGCTGTAATTTTTATGAAAATGAAAATGCTTTGCAAAACTTTAGGAAACGCAAACATTAAAATTTGGCTTGGCTGTTGGAGGTTGTGGTAATGCACTGATTTTTCAGACTTCCAACACTAAAATTGTTGATTCGCGAGCTGGAGCATATTTATGGTATCGTAATATTGAGTTTTGCATTAAAATATCATATTTTATGCTTTCTCCACATTTTAACTTTCTATAACTTTGTCGGACGAACGTGTTTGTAGGACTATATTGTTAGGTTTGGAGTTAAAAACGTTCTGAAAACGAATGTTTAGTTGTTCTAAATAGCCAAACGGATACACCTAAGACTGATCAGGTTTTACTAATTTAACTTCAATGAATACCACTTTAACATTCGAAACATAGGTTTTTCAGTATTTTAACCTTGTACACCACTTTATAGTCGTCACATTCCTGTTTCCATTTTGGTAACGTTATCAATCTAGCTGCTAAATAATTGCTGGGATCAACATATCCATCATCTCTACGTAAAGCAATGTGTATGTGGTTGTTGCCACTACAAGGAGAGCGGGTAACTGTGCCAATAACATCCCCACCAGCTACCTAATCATACGATAAAGTAAGGGAGAATATCAGAAAACAATCAGTAAAAAACACTTACGTGTTTGTTTATATCCAAGCTCAATGACACTTTCGTAAAAATTATGATAGCCGCTCGGCCCGGCAACTTGACTCGGTTGATACGGCGGTAGTATATTTAAGAATAAAAACACAGAAAATCCGTCAAAACAACTATTATTATTTATTGTCATGAAATCTACTACCAGAGAAATTTCATATTCTATAAAATAAATAATAAAAATGTAGAAAGGCTGGTAATAGTAAATTACCTCCAATATTCAGTCAGTTACCTCAAATGTTTACTCGCAAAGTCAGGATTCCAAATATAATATCTTATTGTTTACCTGTATTTATAAAACAAGTTTTTAAACTGGCAGATGATAACATAGTTATGGTTTGTGAACTACACAGCAATCATTTCGTAGTTAATTATCAAGTTTCATTAAGTACCTAATGATTACAATTTTGGTAATATGTTATTGACAAAATCTGAAAAATATTTGAATGAAGTCTATGCCATTATAATTTATGACAGAATAACTGACTCAGATAATGGTAACGAATAAATCACGAGGGGTTATTCGATGATGGTGTAGGTGCAGAAGTTGAGAGTTATTATTTTCATGGCATATTTGTCTCATTGAAAACAAAACATTGCTCTGTACATGACACCTAATACAGACACAGAATAATTACTTTGAAGCGAGAATTCTGTAAATTAATTAAAGAACACGTTATATTAGAAAAACTTAAGAATCGAACTCTACTGAGCTTAAGTGTTAATGAAATAAAGATGGTCAGGGGTCTAATCTAGGATCTCCAGCTTTCCAGGCGACCGATTTACAAATTTAACTCGATACGGGGACTGAAAACATTTTGAGAAAATTAAAATGACCACAAAAATGTCGAAGAATACACACCACTTTCTCTTCGTACAGAGAATCGCTTGGATGCTTGATATCTTTTACAGGATCAACATTTGTGATGACAAGTGTTGTACCACTGGGAAGTTCTCCGCTGTTTATGATTAAGATCTCATTGTCTTTGTCGGACCGCATTGCAGTACCAGCTAGCGGAGCTATCAACTTAAACAAAATTTATGACAATATGATGTAAATGTAATCACTTAAAAAATAAATGTGTGGTTAATAGTGAAATATCTTTTCTAAATCTTTTATGAAAATCGCTGATTTTACGAAGTAGTATAGTTTTTACCTCTATAGATTTTTATTCAAAGTTATAGAAACTCGAAAACTATAAGACTATAGTCAGGGTTGATGTCAAACTGATATATATAAGTAGATGATTTAACCTTTGCTCCGACACTCGCGAGAATGTCAACTCCTTCATCTGCATACTCAGTGTTTCCACTGCCAAGTCTTGACGGATAAAAGCCTTCACCACTGCAACCTCCGCCGGCTACTCGCTTCGTTTTCGGGAACTCTTTATGAAACTTTGGTCCAAATATTCTGTCTATAAAGGATCTTGCAAATTCGTATCTACAACGGCATGTAATAAATTTAACCGTCTTAACGGCGTGTACAGGACACGCACCTTATATTTTAACGTGATTCAGTTTTGTCGATGGGACTTTTCCTGATATGCAAAATATTTATAATTAAAGAAATATATAGGAATAAGTTAAATTTGCAGGACATTTAATAGAAGTTACTGTTACAGTGAAAACTGTTTTACTGCATTATCGCGCATTTTCTTACCCCGACTTTAATGTTGTAAATGCTTCCTTAATGCTTTTAAATGAATCAAACAGAATTAGAAAATTTCGAAGATATCCTCCTCCGATATCCTTCAGCGAATCCAACGGAGACATTAACGTGTTGATTTCACTCTCAAGTTGTTCTCTGATGAGTTTCTTTACATCTTGCTGTAAATAAAAATTCTTAAATAAGTAGTACAAAGTAATAAATAAATTTGTTTTAATGATATTTATGTTTCAGTGATAATAAACAAACCAGATGCATCTAGTGTGATGACATAGATTAACGTCACTCAAAACATGACAAATATGAGAATATTAAAAGCTCAGTTCGATTCACGAGCTGTAATGGAAAAAAGTGTTGCCTTTACCGAATAGATCCGGTTTGAGCAATTAAGTTTTTGCAAAAATGTTGATACAACATATTTTATTCCAGGCTTGCTAGAATTAAAACAAATCAAGCTTATTTATTTATAGTTAGCGTTACATGTTAGACGATTGTTATTATAGTATATTCGACCTCAAATTTTGAAAATGCTTCTACAACGGCAAAATGATTAATAGTTTCTGCATGGTTGGATATTTTCTATTCATGGGAAGTTATCAAAATCAGTTTGCGAATATAAATGCAAAATCCGGCACCGCTTAAAACAAGTTCAGAACAGTTCAGAATAAAACCATTCCAAAATCAGCGATGTACATGTTGTAAAATCAAAAGTAAATGTCGCGCTCAACAACCTCCAATGGTTTTAAGCATTCTGTATAACTGATATACTACTTGAATAAATGTAGGCCTATTTGTACATTTAACGGCCGCCATAGGACAACAATCTCGGGAAAGTAGAAAATATAGGCATCAAAACAGGCTGTTGTAAGCAAGTGTCGAATACGCGACATTGTGGAAGCAAAGAATTAATTGTTTACGAAAATATCAATGCAGTATAATATAATTAAACATAAAATAATTCAATCTTGAAATTTCCAGGAATTAAAACTTTTTAAACAACATTCGATCTTTGGTACATAAAAACCGTGAATAGTTAAGACTCTCGATCGAAATATTGTGTTTTGTTTTATCATTAAACGACCAAAAATATTATAATTAAAAATGGTTATATATGGTAGTTTATAATTCACCTTTCCTTTTTGTACTTATTTAAGTTGATTTAAGTTGTAAAAACAATGGAAACATGCATTTTCTGAGCATAACAAAAGCAGGATAAAAAATTACCACAGCTACTTTTCCATTTGCAGAAGCTTCTATCACACTATTTTCAACAGTGTCCTTAACCCATTTTTCTCCACCTTCTTTAATCGATTTCACGGCGTCCAAAAATAAATCTTTCAGTACCTCAATATCCTCAGTAAGGTCACTCCAATAAGGTCCGATTCCTGAACTCGCAAACAATATAACACAATTGAATTTGAAAATTCAATACATAAATGTTCTAAAACGAAATACAAATATATTTTATACCCATGAATGATTTTAGCTAGTGCATCGTTAATCCACAAAAATGATACAACTCGTCAGATTAGAAATTCCGTATCGAACAATGTCCAGCTTCCCGTGTTCTACGTGACGTCATGTGTCGTAATTTTCCGGCACATAACGAACTCCAAAATAGGAAATTTCCGTCGCAGTTTTACAAACGTTACGGTATTTTTACGCCATTCATAAATTTTCTACGCCATTCATAAATTTAATGTCGCGTTACTATTTTTATTTCTGCTATTATTTAAACCACGTTTTAGACTAATTTGAACTAAAGGTGCTACCTATTTAACGGGGAAAGCCAAAGAACTGCTAATATAGCGTTATCCGACCAGCAGGAACCGTGTATTATCAGCTTACTTGTTAAAATCAATAATGATTGGAAACAATATGTTTTGCTGAATCACCTAAAAGGTGTTATAAAACTACAAAATGTATAAGGGCAACCGTAAATTCACAAAAATAATGTTTCAAACCTTATTTGCACCTGTTTTGGGTACATCAGATATGACAGCTTACCACAGATAGCTATGAAGTGACAGAGCGTTTCTGTTATGTGCATAGCAGTAAACAAACTGTTAACAAAATTAGGACGCTCCTGAAAACTGGTCGGTTCACATGTGGTTGGGTTGTAGACATAGGAATTGAATAATACCTTTCTTATATTGATATTCGGTTATTGGGCAAAACTACTGGAAACGTTTTAAATGGTATTCGAACATGGTGGCCTCTAAAGCTCCATCGGTAAAGCGTCAGCATGGCAAACCAGAAGTTTGACTTCCAAGTCTTACTCGATACAGCAAAAAATAAAGAATTCAAATTATTTTAAGGTAAAGATGATAACTGCGTTGTTATGCAATATATCCACAAATACAATGATGATGCTGTGACAGATTTATGATTTATATCAAGATTTTCTTGTGTGCTTAACATAGGATCATCTTGAGATTTTGGCTATAAAAATGGTTTATATTTTTAATGCCGGTGAAATAGTGACTTAACTTGAGGCAGATTTTCAAGTCATAATAATTGCATTAAAAAATGTCACTACTTCAATGTTAACGTCGGTCAGTCAACACCATTAAGATCTTTACACTTCCCTCTGCTGAGAAGAGCCAAATAAACTGGCTCTTGTTGAAAATGCATGTAAAATTCTTTCTTAAGGCTACTTGCAAGGTACATTTTCTTGCGATTCAGTTGATATTCATATCCAAATTACAATTTTTAGGAAGACTAGTAGGTGCGAAATTTGTGTGAAACAGTTTCAGAGATAACCAAATCACACTTAATGTTTCTTTGGTGTGAAATGTATAACCCTGGCTGATAACAGCCACTGCGTAATCTTTTGTCACTATATTATAGCTATGTTTGTGACAGTTTGCTACTTGAATTTAATTGTAATTAAATTTAATTCACAATTATTTTGCCTTTTTAAAATTTAAATAAATTGATTACAATTAAAACAACTGAATATTTGTCAGTTATTTATTATATTTAATTAATTGAAAAAATGTAATTAATTATAGTTAATTACATTAAGACTGTATTTTGACCCATTTTTGCCAAATACATGAGATTTTTTATTTATTAAATCTAGGAAAGGACTTCTAACATATTGACTGACTGTTTTGTATAAATTATGTGCACTGTATATAAAAATAGATAATCATTACATTCCACTAAATCCTGTTGGACTGATGTAGATTTACAGTGGCATAAAGTGAACAGTTAGACAATTTTGGATTTTCAATAATTATATAACATTTTATTATTTAAGATTCCATGAGACATTTTTTCGAAAGTTCTGAATCTCCTTAAAATATTTATCACGGTACATGTCTTACATTTTGTAGACTGTCGTCTTTTATTTTTTATAAACTCTGCGAGAGTCTAACATTTGGACCGCGATCTGTGTTTTAAACATTGACGTAACGTTCGTACTCCGTTCTTTAACGATACCGGAAGTATCCCGAAGTGCAATATTCAATATGTCTCCATGAAGTGGGAATCGAAAAAATTGTCGGACGGGTATATATTTTCATTTTTGAAATTGATCATTTTCAATAATTACACGCTGCATACACATTATCTATAGGCGGGCAAAGCCCGCAAAGCGCCCTTTGGGCGCTTTGCTTGGCTTTCCCCGTAAAATTTTGTTGTTAAGTTTATTTAAGTTTGTTTTGAGCGAAAAGGGTATAAATAAAAGGAACATTATGACAGTATGTTGGCAGTGGGCAGGTCTCTGGGCCTGTACGGGAAGAGAGACGTTCTCGCCTTCCACGAGTCTCCCACTGCCTTGTGGGCATCCTCGGGAGAGGAAAAGGCTAAGGAGTAAACCTGAAAAAATCCGGATCGGTGTCCTAAGGCGGTTGGAATGACTATTGTCATCCTTCCGGCAACTCCTGCAGCCAAACTGGTGCCAAACGTAGTGCTCTGCACTCCTTTGGATCCCTCTAGTGAGGCAGAGAGGGGTATTCTGGCGATTGGGCATCCCAGGGTCTCCACAAGCTTCGCCCAGGCATTGTGCCCCGGAGAGGTCACTCTGGTGCTGCTACGCAGCAGAAACAACACGGGAGGCAGCAGTTACGAGTTATAAGCCTCACCTGATTGGCGTAAGGATCGGGCGCTACGGGTTGCCTCCGACGGTGGGAGAGGTCATTGCACCTCACTGATCAGCTACCGCCCGCCCCAAGCTGGGCAGCCCCCGGTCAATTGGGTGCTGATCCGCCACTGTCTGCCTGCTTCAATGGGTGCTTGGAGCATAGATCATCATCGACAAGCAGACAGCAATCACCGCACCAGGCAAACAACAAAAGAAAAAGAAACCTTCAGTCTTACGACTGGCCACCTGGAACGTCAGAACCATGAGTCCAGGACTTTCCGACGATCTGCAACAGATCAACGACTGCAGGAAGACCGCAGTCATCGACTCTGAGCTGAGGAGACTCAACATTGACATAGCGGCACTGCAAGAGACCAGGCTAGCTGCAGATGGAATGCTGCGGGAGAACGACTATACCTTCTTCTGGCAGGGCAGACCCATCGAGGAATCTCGTCTGCACGGCGTCGGTTTTGCAGTGAAGAACAGCCTGCTACCCATGATAGTCCCTCCTACCGGCGGCTCAGAGCGCATCCTTTCTCTCTGCCTGTCGACCTCCTCTGGCATGGTCAACTTCATCAGCGCTTACGCACCAACTTTATGCTCTCCACAGGAAATGAAAGATCAGTTCTACGAGGATCTGGACAACATCATCAACAAGATCCCAGAGACTGAGCATATCATCTTGCTAGGCGACTTCAACGCCCGAGTTGGCGCAGAACACAGCTCATGGCCAGACTGCTTAGGTCACTTTGGTGTTGGCAAAATGAACGACAACGGACAGAGGCTGCTGGAGCTCTGCTCCTTTCGCAAGCTGTGTATCACCAACACGTTCTTCAACACAAAGCCCCAACACAAGGTCTCCTGGCGGCATCCAAGATCCGGACACTGGCACCAACTGGACATGATCATCACCAGAAGAGCTGTGCTTAACAGTGTGCTCGTCACACGCAGTTACCAGAGCGCCGACTGCGACACAGACCACTCCTTGGTGTGCAGCAAACTGAGACTACTACCAAAGAAGATCCATCACACCAAGCAGAAAGGCCGCCCTCGTATCAACACCACGCGAGCGTCAAACCCCGAGTCACGCACAAAACTTGTCACTCAGTTACAAGATGCCCTGGAAGACAACACAGCCCCAACACTAGAAGAGAAATGGCAGCTGATACGAAATGTAGTCTACAACACCGCCATCCAAGTCTGGGGAAAGAAAGAAAGAAAAAATCAGGACTGGTTTGAAACTCACCAGGCAGAAATGGAACCTGCCATCACAGCCAAAAGAGAAGCCCTGATTGCCTACAAGAAAGATCCATCTGCCAAGAACCTCGCAGCCCTAAGAACAGCCAGAAACAACACTCAGAGGATTGCAAGACGATGTGCAAATGACTACTGGCAGAACCTGTGTCAGACAATCCAGACCTGCGCTGACAGAGGAAACATACATGGCATGTACGAAGAAAGCTTTCGGCCCCACCATCAGCAAGATCGCTCCACTCAAGTCCAAGGACGGTGAAGTCATCAGTGACCGTGCCAAGCAGATGGAGAGGTGGGCCGAACACTACCAAGACCTCTACTCTACAGAGACCATTGTCACCGAACAAGCTGTCAACAACATCCCACCCATGCCTGTCATGGAAGAGCTAGACTTACCCCCATCAGTGGAAGAGCTCAGCAAAGCCATCGACTCGCTGGCGCATGGGAAAGCACCAGGCTCAGACGGCATTCCAGCAGAGGTGATTCAGTGCGGAAAGCCAGCTCTACTTAACCACCTTCATGAGCTACTCTGCCAGTGTTGGGAGGAAGGGACGGTTCCCCAAGACATGCGAGATGCAAACATCGTCACGCTGTACAAGAACAAAGGCGACCGCAGTGACTGTAACAACTACAGAGGCATATCCCTACTCAGCATCATCGGCAAGGCCTTCGCCAAGGTGGTACTAAAGAGACTACAAGCACTTGCTGAGAGAGTCTATCCAGAGTCCCAGTGTGGTTTCAGAGCAGAGAGATCTACCACAGACATGATATTCTCCTTAAGACAACTACAGGAGAAAAGCAGAGAGCAACAACAGCCCCTCTACATCGCCTTAATCGATCTTACCAAGGCGTTTGACCTAGTGAGCAGAAAGGGCCTCTTCACGCTCCTTGAAAAGATTGGGTGCCCCCCAAAGTTGCTCAGCATGGTTACGTCCTTCCACGAAGACATGCAGGGCACAGTAAACTTCGATGGCTCATCCTCTGCACCCTTCCCCATTCGCAGCGGTGTAAAGCAAGGCTGCGTTCTCGCCCCGACACTCTTCGGAATCTTCTTCTCCCTCGTACTGTCGTACGCGTTCCGAGAATCTGATGATGGAGTCTACCTACACACCAGATCAGACGGCAAACTTTTCAACCTGGCACGCCTCCGAGCGAAGACCAAAGTGCGCCGCATCCTGATTCAGGAAATGCTCTTTGCTGACGATGCCGCCCTCGCTTCCCACACACACTCAGGGCTCCAGAGGCTAATCGACCGCATGGCACATGCATGCAGAGAGTTCGGCCTGATCATTAGTCTAAAGAAGACAGAGATCATGGTGCAGGACGTCAGCGAAGCTCCCATCATCAACATTGGGGACTACACGCTGCAGGTGGTAGAGCAGTTCACCTATCTGGGCTCAACCGTCACAAGCAACCTCTCGCTGGACCCTGAGCTCAACAAACGCATAGGAAAAGCTGCTGCTGCCATGTCCAAGCTGACAAAGAGAGTGTGGGAAAACAACAAGCTGACCACAGTCACCAAGGTTGCAGTGTACAGAGCCTGCGTTCTGAGCACACTGCTCTACGGCAGCGAGTCCTGGACCACCTACTCACGACAAGAGCACCGCTTGAACAGCTTCCACCTGCGGTGCCTGAGGAGGATCCTGGGCATTACATGGCAAGACAGAGTGACCAACGCAGAGGTCCTTGACAGAGCAAAGTTGCCCAGCATGTTCACCCTCCTTTCACAACGCCGCCTACGATGGCTAGGACATGTCCACCGCATGAAGGATGGTCGCATCCCCAAAGACATGTTCTACGGAGAACTGGCTGCAGGTTCCCGGCCAAAAGGACGTCCCACAAAGACGTCTGCAAGCGTGACCTGAAATCGGCTGACATCAGCGTCGACAAGTGGGAAGAGGTTGCAGCAGACCGCGACGCATGGCGAAGCACAGTACGTGCTGGTCTCAACACTGCTGAGGGGAAGAGACTCCAACTGTGGTCGGACAGAAGAGAATGCAGGAAAGCGAAAACTGTGACATACCAGCCGCAGTCATCAGACTTCCAATGCAGGAAGTGTGCTAAAGACTGCCATTCACGGATCGGCCTGCTTAGCCACAGCCGACGCTGTTCATCATCAAATTGACCAAAACCGGGCACATCCATTGTCTATCTAGACAGACGGAGCCACTGACTGACTGATAACAGTATGCATTCTGTAGGTTTGTATTAGTTCTCGTTGCGTGTGTAACCACATCACGCTCGACCTTCCGTCTCGCGCGATATTGTTTACATACCCAACTCGAAAAATACGAACCTACAAAATGCGTACCGTTATAATATTCCATATTAATCGGTAATTTCTTTAAATGAGTCTTAAATTCAAATGTAAAAAATGTAATACACTACTGCATGTGTAAACGGTTAAAACGGAGCACACAAATTAGCAAATACTAATGTCGTACACTTCTAATGTCTCCTCTTATCGTCTCTTTGACAAGAAACTGATTTTTTTAAATAAGAGCTTTCTAAAAGTGCCGGTTTTACGTTATATGTTTACAATTGTATCATTTTTTATTTTATAAAGAACAGTCAAACAAAGTTTAATAATAGAAATAAAGTCATACCATCTGCAATAAAAGTATGATCCATTATCTTGTTTTTTGTTGCATTAAGCTGTTGAACGTTTATGAAAATCCTGAAATGATATAAATAAAAAAAAATAAAAACTATAGTGTGCAATTATGTTATGTTTGTTCCGCAAATTAAACAAGTAATCAGCAATTTTCATTTATTAAAGAGTACGAAAGAAGGAAGAAAATAACGGTGTTTGATCATGCTTACATATTAAAAAAGCTGTGTATATCTTACATTAAAACCCCTTTCCCTATTCCAAACAATGCGGTTTTCGGGTCTCTAAAGAGGTTCATGAATCCTTTAATTATTCCTTGAACCGCTTCAAATATCTGGGCAGCAGCTTGTGGTATGACGATCGTTACAGCTTCAACTATTGACTGTAAACAAAGAAAAGTAACAGTTACTGCTAGAAAAACCTGTCACTTTATTATCTGTAAATAGATTATAGACCTCAATGCCAAACAAATAGATTTTCTGTTTGAATTTTTTAAGATGAAGTTCTCCACAATTTTATTCGAATCTCGATCAATTGTTCAGAGTTAAAACTATTCTATGCAAAACAAACCACAAAGATATCGATTATATATAAATAAAAGTATTATAAAAGATTGTTCTGTATAATATACAAACAATCACACACGTACGTTGTAAAATGTCATGATATCTTCCCGAATTCGTTCATACAATGTAACTACGGCATCAATAAATATCTTGACCGGCTTCACAAACGGTGGCAACGACTCTAGCTTGAATAAGGCAAGCTTCTTCTTGACGTTTTGTATATTGCTGGCGAGATTTGCGATCTAAAAATACAAATATAGTTATATATGTAATCAATTAAACCATTACACAATTTTAACATCTTAATGTTTTTGTTTTGTGTGAAGAATGTAATGTATTTATTCCGACAATACTGTTAAACACTTCTGACCACTTTGAAATGGAGAAAACTCGCCTCATTCAAATCACTTTTTCAGTGTTCATTTTTACAGTTTGCACTTCTGTAAAACCCTTAATAAAATAAAGACTCATCTGCTACTAAAACCATACATGAATTAATTTAGTCCCAAAAGTGATCTTAGAACAGAGATTTCAGTGTACATCTTGAATCTTTAACTTCCACCCAGCTCGACGAATCAATTTAAATTATGTATTAGTTATATTTATACTTTTTGGTTTATATTCTGAAACTAGAATATGTCGAATATGTTATGATCTGAATGTTGAGAGAAGACTTATTCACAGAAACAAAGTACCTGACAAAGATAATGTTTTTGTATGATTTTTTGATGACAGGGGAACATATAACACCACAAAGGGACGGAAGCGAACATAAATTTCATCTAATCCAATTAATTATCAGACAGACTATTCTTTTTTGTGGATGTCATCATGCCGAATGCGCAAATTCGATATTGAGTGCAGTTTTTCTTCAGGTTATGAGGTGGAGAAGGCGAATGATTTTACAATAGATGAAGTGGGAACTTAAAAAGCCACTGAACACGACAAATGTTCTGATCCATACAAGCTTTATTTAGCCAGGAAATTCTGCATTTCCGACATAGCTGACTCAGAGGACGTGATATTCGTACAGGGGGACACGATAATTTGGCGGACTGGTATATGTTATGTTGAATTATAATTTCATTTATATTAAGGAATATAATTGTGTTTAACCGGCATTTAAAGTTCTCATTTTTATTATTTTCTCAAAATACAATTATTATTCTTATAAAACCTATATACTCGTTTTCGTGTGATCAGTTTTTGTTTCTTTTTTTTTAATTCTCAAGACTACAAATTACCTAACCATGTCAAGAACAAAGATTTAACCCCCCAAAAAATAGGACACGTATTAAACATCTAAAATGATAGTTCATATTATCTAAAAAGCACTTTAACATAAATGACATAAAATGTCATTTTGAATTTATTTCAAAAACATTCTTTTAGAGCATGATTTAGGATAACAGGGCAACATTTGTTTTTGTTTGTTATGTCTAATAATTGTAACTGATCATATAATAATTATTATTTATGCTTAATCTGTACACATCTTCATTGTCTATTAAAGTGTTTCTTCAATTTATCACTGTCATCGTGTTCTTGCTGATTTTACTCCAGGAGCTCTGGTCTCGGTATGATCATTGAGAACCCGCCTTTTGGCTTTGCAGTGCTATAAGATTCTTATGTTTTATATGTTTGTGTGCCTTTGCATGCAACATTGTTGAGCCGGTAAGTGGTTTGGAGTTGTTTCACTAAGACAACTTGTATTTGTTTTGTGATATGAGAACCTGTTGGGGCAAGTGTGAGGTTGGTGCACCCTAGAACCTGGTTTAAACCCCCAGCGGCAATTTGATTTGCCACTGACCGTTCCAAGGCGGTAACCCCTCGGGTTCTCATTTTTGTTAATTGTTAGTGGTGTCTCTTTTGAAACTGATCATTTTATTAACCATGCTCTCTCCCTCTCTTCTTCTTGACTGTGTGGGGAGGCTGTTTTTTCTGAATGTGGCGATTCCTGATATCCATATTTCACCTTTTTATTAAAGTAATGTGATTCATGCTGCTTTTTATGTAATCACATTTAACGTTACTTTACTACAAATTTATTGTTTACCTTCCTTGGTATGGCTTTCACAGATTCGACAAACGCATTCACCATGTCCTTTAGAGAAAAGTCTGCGTTAACAATGTTTTTTAAGGCTTCGATTCCATTCTTTACAGCCCCAACAACCTTGTTGACGATATTCTTGAACTGTTTGACGAGATCAAATCCAAGCTTTGGATCTAGCTCCTGAAAGTGATAAAAAAATTAAGAGCTATATTTTTTTAACTCTAACTCACTATTTGTAAAATATGAAAAACACTTAGGAATAACCCGTTACTTTTACTGTTCGAGTTTTCCATTCTTTATATACGTCGTTAAAAATTTAGCATTCTTTCTGAAATGCCATATTATGTTTTACAAAAAAATCGATATTGTTGTCAAGTAAAGTATCATGATTGTTAAAGATGCGACAGAATCAACATAACGCGCGTTTTATTGTCGTTGTCTGACGTCTGCGACGTCACTTGCGCATATCGTAAGGTAAATAAAATAATCAGTCAACAATAAACAATAAATCAGTTCGCTCTCGTTTATTTTATAGATGACAAGTGTCATATTCTTTAAACTTGTACAGAATTCAGGGTTGCTAGACACGTGACGTTTAGAATATCGTGCACACACCAAAATTAATCGCTTTATGTAGATTGTTTGCCTATTTCTCGGTAATTTCGTGGCGAATCATGATCAAATAATGAGCACCGTACTCCTGTTAAAAAGCATTTTCATCGTCATTTAACCTCCAATATCAATAAGCTGCCGTTTTCGAGAACATTTACAGACAGATTTTGTTTGAAGGTGTGAATTTGTCTTTGAATTTGTTTTTATCAAAATTTTTACCTTGAGAATATTTATTTCATATCCGGCGCCTCCTTTGAAACATATTCTTGCGAGAAAGAAGTCATAGTTGATCCCAATAAACCCTAGATGAATTCTTACGTAAGCCTCGTCATGAACACGTACATCCAAACTGCCTTTTAGTAGTGCTTTGTAAAAATGTACAAACATAATAACTCATGGAACATATATATGTATAATTGAGTCAATATTTACTTTCCAATTAAAAAAATTACGGGTAATTAAGCAATTAAGGGGGTGATTATAATGACTCTGGCGTATGTTAAAATGATTCAAGAAGGAACGAAATGACCTCAACTTTTTTAGTTTTCTCTTCCATCACCGACAGTTGAAATGAACAAATAATTATTGTTTTCTTTTAAACTTTGTGTTTATCAAACAAAATAAATTGTGATTGTGAAGTATAGAGAATGTTATAACATGGGAACATGTGCCAACCAAAAACAGATCGTTTGGATTATTTAAATCAGGGTCAGAATTCGTTTTTTTAACGTTTACACTCATGAAAATGACCAAAATGTTTTAGTAGCACGTGCGCTTGATACAGTAAAACTAGCATTAAAGTTTGACATAATTACAGTTTTTTTTTGCTACATAACGTTAGTGTATTCTCGACAGAATCACCTCATTACAAAGTATGGCTTTATTAGAATTTTGATACATCCTTTGCGAGCGTACTTACACAGTTGAAGGTCAAGAAGGTTCTCCATGATAACACCAAACGAAGCTCCTATAGAAGTCGAGCCTATCACTTTTCTCCAATCTACGCCAGGTGCTTCAAGTTTAAATCTAAATCCCTTATCTAGTATTGACCTTTTTGATAGACCGTCATCAAATACTGCCATCAATGATTTGTTACTAAAACAAACGATAGTAAAGTATCAATGTAAATAACTTGTTGCATTCGAATGTAGCTTAAATCATTTCTGAAGTGAGCCCCACACCGTACAAAATCGGTCATTAATAATTATGACTGCAATATGTACAATACATAACCATAAACTGAATTTGTAAATCTTTCAGTGTGCTCTTTCTACAATACCTAAATTCTCCAGCCAAAGGATGCGCTTGGTACTGCAACATAGCTTCGTATCTCACATTTTCGTCTTCGTCATAAGATGCAGCCTTCTCTAGTACCTTTAAAGCCTATAAATAATCGTATACTAAATTATAAAATGAAGATAAAGCACCAAAAATTCATCTTTCAAATTCATCGATCACTGATGTCCTAAGGTATTAGACCATAATTGAAACATTTGGTCAATCTGAAACGTGTGCCCGACAAACGGACAGAAATGTCTTAAGGTACTTTGTCTTTGTTGTTTATTACTGGTCCTAGCAAAAAGTTCAATTCTTGTACATGTACATGTATGACAAGCATAACTTGTTTACTAATGTGCCTATGAAACTTTAACAATTATATCAATATATAATCATGAGTGTCAGAACTTTACGAAATGTTATGTCCTGTCTGTTTCAAAAAAGAGGTTGTTCTAAGCTGACAAATATGATATGGGTTTATACTTCGCCAAAAGTTAATCAGACACTGGATGCTTGTTGTACTTTTTCTTATATTTAAGCTTAAGTATACTCAGCCAAAATGAAAACTTGGCAAATGTAACTTGGACAACTCCTATTACACTAAGGATGCCAGTTAGTGTAAATATCTGGAGGATTTACCTCACCAATATGTTTATCTTGGAAATTGTCGGCTCAGTATCTATCGGTTAAAAAAATGATGTTGTTGTGGCAATTTAAGCGTTTTATTTCGTTCTTTTTTCATTTAAAGGAAGGTAATTGGCAAGCAATGGTTTTAAAGTAATTGTACCCTATTTCTTTGCATTAGCGGACTTAAACGAATGCGTTTTTCCTTCTGTACACATCATAAACTTTTAAATTAGACAGTCAAATAATCTTTTTGAGACGTTTATGTTCATTATTTAGGAAAGAGGAGATAACCTTGACCTCTGTGAAAAAACTACATCTTTCCGTTTTATCAAATGTCCAGATATTTGCAAATATCACTTATTTAACAACATATAAAATAAAGAATCATTGAAAAAAAATTGAATTTAAAAACTGCTAAGTTTTCTTTTTTTCAGTATAGTATATAACCACTAAATCGATATACAATAAGCATTTTACAACATAATACACAGCGCACAAGCTGCATTTTAAAATCAACATATTCCATTTTTGTGTTTGATTTCAAACCTGTTCGTCTGTGAACTTTCTAAGAGCATGTAATCCTGTGCGTTTTATCCATTGTGAGTTGGTGGAGTTAACGTGAGACACTATATATTCGTACGAACACTGCAGACCAGCGTTGCCAATAGCGTCTAAAAGGTAGGCTTTGTTAATGTCATACTCAACAGACTCTATTTCCGTCATGGTTGACCTTTTCTGCCTATATAAGTAAGGGTCTGAAATAATCGCAATAGGTTATGAAACTAAATTATGAGTAACGCATATCATGTGATTAATGGGCAACATTGTCGTGTGATTTAATAATAATCAAGTTTTAGTGTGACATGTATATACTGACTGAATAAACTTCTGGATGTTTTTTATAGTTGCGTTTTCCCTACCACACATTAACAAAAATGGCGTTTCTATATAAGGAACTTCAATTCAAATCGAATCAACAAACTAAATGACAATCATTTAATTCTTTACACCATCAGTACTTTAAAGTGAGCAACTTGTTTTCGTTTTAAACAGCGCATTCGAATCGCTTAATATTTTTTTCGCAATAAGACTTTTCTTAACAAGATAACCAGCGAAGTTGGGGTAGTTGTACATGTTACATGAACATGTATCAGGGCTATCTGATCAACCTTTATTGGGTTGTCCCGGCTAGCTCATTTGGTTGCGTCGTCAGAATTGCAGGGCTGGGCGCTGTCGCCGTGACGGTGCGGGTTCGCTCCCAGGTAGAGGCATTATCATTTGTAATTAAATTCAAGTAACAGAACATTATACATAACAGCATTTAAAAAACATACGTTTTAAGTTTATATAAGGAGTTGGTAAAAGGTGGAATTTACCATGAAGTCCAAGCTCAAGATTAAGATGCTGAACAAGTTCCTCAGCATAAACAGGATCACCAAATGTTTTCACCCTGTGAATAAGGCCTCCAAACGTCAAACACGACAGTAATTGAATTTCTTTCGTTAGCGGTACGTTGTTGTGATTTATACCGAGTATGCAAAACGAGTGAATGGTGTCAATCAACTCCTATTTTCAAAAAGTGAAAAAAATGCTCTTGTTAAAATGTTGAATTCTATATAACATATAAATTATTAACGGAAAAACACAAATGTGCAAAAAAGTCGTATTTTTAAGAATAATTAGCGTTTGATCATTAACTTGTTTTGAATTGCGAAAGTCAGAGCAGTCAAGACAAATCATATTAATCTGGTGTCATTGAAACAGTTAAACTATGGATATTAAATACTCTTTAAGTCGTTGTAAATCAAAGTATAATTGTGAAATCGATTATGTATATAGAAAATTGCCGCATAATACCGGGATTGGTGAGGCGTCAAGCGTCGTAAGAGATGTTAATACGCGCTGGAGAAGTGTATCATCGGTGTTGGAAGATTGGAGAATTTTGGAGACAATAATTTTCTGTTCATTCATAACTATCAAAGCATCTACTATTGCATTCCTCTCAGGCTTTGTCTTTCTTGAACTGAAAATGTAGATAAACAAATAAGCAAATATCAAAGGCAAACAAATATATGTTTATATACATCAAGTAAACTCTGTGTTAAAATAAGAGAAATATATTTAAAGACATGCTAAAAACTCTCTAGAAGTTGGAACTTATGATTTTAAAACCTTATAGCATTTCTTTTCTCTTTTTTGCAGAAAGCTATTTAGAGTAAAAACCAAATGGTATACTTTTTACACGTGTACAAATGACACTGATGAAACATATTTTATCGCAGTTAAACTTTGAAAGCAAATTAAAACAAATATATTATTACAAATAATTTTTCGGCATTAAATAGGCATCTGCTGTTCTTTCCATGTCTGGCTTCGGAAGCGACACCAGAGTCTTTACAAGCTGATGGAAACATTTACTTAGTTCGGGAGATCCTTTTAAAATATAAAAATATGTACATGTATAAATTCAATAATGACAATATCTTTTACTGGCCGTTTTCTTTTGTAAATAATTCAGACCAAATTCCGACATTTATTTCAAGTATTTGATGTAATTTAATACCTTCAGTGCAAGCCTTTTTTGCCTTCATCTTGAACTTTTCAATCCGAATATTTAAAGATGGTTCTTATTGAAAAGAAAACTAAATGGACTTTCAAGACATGATCGAGTCGACCTCTTCCAAGCTAGATAAGAATCAGATTAGATTTTTATACCTTTTTATAAATAAGAAATATTAGTACTCTTTGTTATGCTATATGCCGATAAGGCCATGATTTTATAGCACATTCAATAACTGAACATATGACAGGTAAGACGAACAAACTTTTACGAGTACACGTATTCAAGTGTTTACCATAATTTTCAAAGTCGGGTAACAACTAATAGACACCCTTGTTACTGGTCTATTTTATACTGCTGCATAAGAAATTTCAAATTTTCTTTTTCTTTCCGAACAACACAATCACATTCTTAAAGCCTCTAATAACAGCTTGAAGAATCTTGAATATTTGTAAAATTTAGATTATAACCAGTTTCTGTTTTGGTAAATGAAATACATGTATTCTAAAATTAACTTTAGAGTACTAAAGCGAATTCTTAAGATTGATAAAGCTTTCTTGGCCTAATCTGATGATTTGTAATTTTGGTCTTTGTGCGGATAGTATTTACGCAGTTTTAAGGGAAGTAATTCATTCTAAGCAACATGCATATTAAGCAAAAGTTACTTCCCATATCGGAATAAACTGTTTCAGGTCCGAAAAAAACTGTTTCATCTAACTATCATTTTATTCTGCTAAGATTATTCACTCTTCGAGTTATGTGCCGAGTTTCCGCCTGGTAAGCAATAGTGATACCTTGATTCGAATAACAATACTCTCTTCAATAATATTCTCTTCATCGTTGTTATGTATATTCATTATCTTATTTCACTTAGAATTTCGTCATAACTAATTTTTGTATTTTTTTTAATGGGCAGCAATATTATACGTGTTTAATTAGCATAATGGCCAGTAAAAAGCTATATTTCTGTGTTGAGTGTGAAAAATACATACCTCCTTAACTTCTTAACAGGCTTTATTATGTTCAGAAAGGTAAATGATTTTGTTTCATTATTCTAGATTTAAATACCCCCGATTCTTTGTGATTATTGCATGGTTGTGTGCGCTGCCATTTTTACGCATCGAACGATAAATTATTAAATCATAAAGCCTTTCAAATAAAGCTTATTATAAAAAATAACTTTTGTAAAGGTTCAATATCGTAATTTATGCCTTGTATCTATTCAAATACTTTGTCAGTAAATATACCGTTAAAGTTAAATAAAAATATTTAAATAAAACAAATATAAGCATAGAAATATTGACTGAAAGGGAAAAAATGGATTTAAATCATTGAACTGAATGTCAATGTAAATTTTTATTGGTATTCAAATGGCCTAAAATTTCTCATGCAGTGTTTTACCTGAAGGTGCCGTTTTGTATTCAGTTATCTTTATTGATACAACCCAGACAATCAAAGACCAAAGCACTAGTAACACATGAAACATATTTCATTAACAGTAAGGTATATCAACGCTTTTATACTCATTCTGTTGCGTGAGACAAGATATATGAACGGATTACCTTGCTCAGGCTGCTCTCGTATGCAGCTCAAGTTGCCTTTAATATATATCAATGCTCTCTCGACTTCTTCCTTTGTTTTGTAAAACTTCTTCCCATACACTTCCTATACAATGTATATAAAAGCAGAAAAAAAAGTTAGGCTTTAGAAGTTGGGCTGTTTCAAATACAGCAAGAGACAATATTATGAGTCGGTACATGTTTATGAGAATCAGAGTCTGCCTTACTTATTGAAAAATAATTAATCCGTACCACATGGTTTTGAATTTGAGCTGACTTAGTGAATGTTTGTTGTTATGATGAGTACAGCGTGTTATTTGTAACTTTTAACAGAGTGTGATGAATTAATGGAATGGAATAAATAGCGTTTAGTAATGGAAATATCAGATTGTTTAACAGTATATTATGTTTGACACCAACCCTAAGACCAAACGAAACATGACAAAACAGGGAACGATTTTCATCTAAAACAAAACATCCGGACGAATGTCGCAATTTAGAGTATGTTGTAGGTATAACAGATTGTATGTTCTTGTCCACCAAATAGAGTTTTCTATGATAATTCTTTTGAACGACATGAATGAATACTCTTTAAAAAAGTGTGACATTATGGGAACTATAATAAGTTTTAAGAACTGATAATAATATTGTTCAGTGATGCAAACAAACGTTACATACCATAAATGCTAATTTAATACTAAGCTGAATAAAAATAATGTTTATTAATTCCGGTTATTTTTGTACTGGGCTTATTGTATAACAAAAGAACGAGCCATTGACATCTTATTTATTAAGAGCAAGTGATTTTTAAACAGTTTCATTCGAAACTGCAAATCAAAGAAATGATAAGCATGATCATATTAGACATAAATATAACTCACCTTGGGGACATGGTGAATCGTGCTATTATTTAATAATTGTGGGCGTTGTTGATCATATGCGAACGGAACTGTTTTGACAAACACAAAGTAGTCCGCTGTGTATGCAAAGACACCAGGCATACCTGAAATACATTAACAATTCATGAAGACATCGATACATCAATGATTATATTCGTTAAAACCTTGGATGTATCGTTGTCTGTTTTGGTACAATTAAATACATAAGAAATTAATTTGAAAAAAAGCTGGATGATTTAATAAGAGAATGTTTTCTGACATTTCCCGAGATTCAAATAACATATTGATTTTTACTTAAAATATAATAAATACCATCCGTGCCACCTGATCAGGATCTGAATTGTTCGCTTTTTGGTCAGAAATAATATAATAAATCAAAAAGCGAATAGTGCAGATTCTGATCAGATGGCACGGATGTGCCGGGTGATCTGGATCTACACTGCTCGCCCATGCAATAGACGTGTACCTAGGGAGTAAAGGGTTAAAAGTTACTTTTCAGTATCAATAATACACTGGTTCATTAAGTTCAGTTTGTTAAGGATAAAGTAATCATTAAAAACAGCATACATGTCCTGGTTTTGTCAAACAGATAATGTATTTATTTTATTGATACACACGCAACCCGAGGTATTGAAATCAGTGCATGTGTATAACTTTAATCACGAAGGTTGTATGTGTCGTGACTATTTTGTACGGAAAAGCTCATATAACAGTGTATAAAGCGTTTGTGTCATAGGATAATAATGTTGTGATTTTTCCGTAAGATAATTATCATAATACTATCAAGGGACGAGAACTAATGTGTATTGAAAATTGTAAGCAAATCGCTCAAAAAGTACAAGTTAAATTTACATTACAGTAATAGATTTTAACTCATTTGGGGGTTTTGCGAGTCAATGGGATTTTTTAATGCTCATACAAACATTTATCAAGGGGTTTAACCTAAAGTAAGAAGATCGATGCTTTAAGACGGCCATTTCATGGAGAGTGGTGTCAATTGGTGATAAAACAGCATTGTTTTGTTTACATCGACCACTAATTCAGTAAAGTAAGTACATTTTCTTGTATTATAGGTATTGTGTATGAGATAACCACCTAGCCGCTTGTTTCAGACATCTGCTTCTGGTCCGTTTTTGTCTGCCCATGCAGTGGTTGAAGCGTGAAAGAAGGGATAGCGGCATAGGGGTCCAAACTCTGCAATGTCTGCAGACTGATTTTGGGAGCTTTAGAGAATTAGATTTCGCCTTGCTGTGTTTGCGGGGTGCGGCATACATTATTTAACACTTTAGAACGTTTTCCTGTGCTAATAGGAGCCTCTGTGTTCATTTTTTTACATTTAAGACGATTTCATGGAGGACTGTCTCACTTTAGGACGATTTCATGGAGAGCTATAAATTTTGGAGGGGTTAGACACTGAATAGTTTATAATGAACAGAAGTATATCTGTAATTTTTATTGTAATTGTACCATGTATTGAACATGATTATATTGGCAAGTCAAGAACTGCACCCATTAACTGCAATGAGCACAATTAAGACCAGTATATCATTGCTTGTTAGGTATCCGACTCATTCTCAGATAATATTGACAATTGCATGTTAGCAAAGTTGAAATTTCAACTTTATCATACATAGTTTTTGTGTTTGTCTCTGTGCTATTGTTATTGACAATGATATGGATATGGAATTAATGCATTTGAAATATATTGTAATAATTTGCTATTAAGAAATATCAAAACAAAAATTTATTTCATTTCATAAAATGATATATTTCAGAATTAATATATCAAACTTTTAACATCACTAAAAACATAAACATTTAAATCGACAAATTGTACCATTTTCGGTTTCTTGGATGTACATGGAAATAATAATCAGCAAATTATAAACCGCTGCCTTGATCACCTTGCAAATTTTCAATAAATCATTGTCCCGTAAATGATAAGAGAATGTCCCGTAGATCAGACTATTGTTTAGAGTACATAAATATTATCAAATGGTATATTTAACGATGATATGCCATAAACATAAAAGCAAATCAACATGTAGTTTATAATCAAGCATACTGTGTGTTATTTCTTCATAGAGTGAAGTTTACTAGATTCTGTTTCTTCTCAGTGCCAACTTAAACACAGTCACCTTTACCTGGCAAAGCAATAAAGTTGCCACCTCTCTTCAGAACGTTCTGTACATCTTTCGTAATCTGTTGTGCATTGAATTTTTGAGCTCGGTTCTTCACTAAATTACCCATTATCACTTTTCATCTTTCTAAGAATGTCATCTTTTGCATGACCTTATTCTGTATTTCTTCATAACTTTGCCACTTAATTCCTTTTTGTATGTCAATCTTTTGTATTGGCGTTTGGCATACTGTATTCCAGATCTCTTTATTAACACAGTCGGCTAACAACAGCTTCTTCCTGATATCTGGGAAGTCTTTGGGATCTAACCCAAAGGTCTTCAAAAATCACCTGTTTTGCTCTTTGAGTAAGATTATTCTTTTAAGCGTTCAATGCGCTTATGTGCAGTTTTCAGTATTTTTCTAAACATATCATTCTAGTCTTCAAGTGTCTCCCATGCATTTGTAAGATCTTTTAATGCCTTTTCTTCGGTTCCTTTCTTGTTCTTGTACTAGCAGTTTGTGAGTGAAATGGCATCTTTGCAGTAAGCAATTCTTTGCCTTGTGTTGAACTGCTTACAACATCAGTGGCACTATCATCATAGGTTTCTGAAGTTTTTGGTTTGTTTTCTTCTTCTTCGTGTTGTGACATTGACCTCCTTTTCTTACTATAGTTTACAATTAAGTTCTTTCTGTTTTGCTCTCCTTGTATCTCCATATG
>JAZAYU010000610.1:182720-220637 GCA_038501625.1 Corbicula japonica
TGTCCGACGAAAATGAACTGATCGTTACGATGATAGCGCAGTAAAATGCCACAGAATGTATTTCTTTTGCAATTTAAGTTCTAAATGCAACTTGCCAATAGATTTGTTTAAAACAATTCCATTATCGCACAATTATTTTCATACATGTATACAGTACAATTTTCGAAGTGTTTGTCTTCTAATCACAGAACTAAGAATAACCAAATAATTACTCATGATCGCATCTCATTTAAATCATTGAACATTATGTTAAACACACCGGGTTCCGCTATTAATTGAGAATATCAAGAGTCAACAGAGCCAAAATACGATCAAACGACACCGACAGACTTGCGAATTCACCACGTGGAGAGGCGGAGTTATCCAGCTGATAGTAAAGAAATCGATTGTGATTGGTCAAATCGCCCATTGCTTAACCTTGAATGAGGTGTGTATTGAAAAGCGACCTGTGTTTACAATGCAAGAAACAGAAAATTATGACATGTCGATTTTGAATAAACGGATGTCGGCGAATTTAACACTTGTTGGAAATAGACCAAAGCTTGTTAACGGTTGTCTGGGGAGAACACTGGGACCCGGCCCGGTCCTTGTTAGCCGAGCAAAATCTCGATCCACAACTACTCCAACCTAACCAAAATGGCAACCCACGCTATCTCCCGCTTGTCACGTGACTGATTTGTTTTTAATCGTTCTTTTAATATCCTTTCCTTGCGAATCACAACATTAAATTGTTTTCTTGTTTTTATTTGTAGAATTATCTTTCAAAGTTCGCATTCCTTCTCGAAATATTTGTATTTTCTTAAAATGCACTACTTTTTATGCCACACAACTACGAAATATTTCAGGCGTAACTAAACTACTCATTCATATCCAGTTGCTTGTTCACTGCCGTAGCCGGTCATGATTTCACTCTACATTGTCCGATGGAATTTTTGGCATGGATGCTCCAAAATTACACGGAAACTTACTATCAATCGCTCAGAATTCGTGGAATGGTGTGCTGCATTGTGCTTCACACTTGTGCAGAACATTTCGGCCTGATCTCGCGGTGACCACTTACTTGATACGCTCTCGTGGTCGCAATCATACACCCGAAGTTCAGGACTGCGCGTCGCAGAGTTCACAGCATCGTTAGTAAAATACTGGCGCATGCGCGCCAGTATTAAAAAATAGATGTTCATGCAACAACTGCAAATTCTCGTGATAATTGTAGTAATACGGTCTAGTTAAGTTAAACTTCTTGTCACATAGATGGGTTTGAACGGTTGAGAAAGCACATGGCAATAGTTTTGCACACTCTGCATGTTACCTATACAGATGCGCCATTTGTATTTGTAAATAAAGTGCTTAAATCTAGTACCATTTAATTGGATCACTCGGAATTTTTTGGGTCCGGTAAATAGATGTCAAACTAATACTTAGTAAAACATTATTATTATTATTATTATTATTATTATTATTATTATTATTATTATTATAATTATTATTATGTTTTTGTCAGTATCATATCATATTTTTTGGACTTTTAAATTGAACAGTGCGATGACGATTTCATACGCCCTTATTGAATATTATAATAAAATGAATGTATAACGATGAATGTCAGGTAAGACTAAATGATCGACAGAAGTCTGCATTGTTTCATAACTTATTAAGTGGAATTTCCGAATGGAATGAGTCCTATCGGAAAATAATCAACAATTCCATTCGGAATGATTCCGATCGAAATTAGTGTATATAGAAAAATTCCGATCGGAAAATGTATGTCGGAATGTTTCCTATCGGAATTTGCCGACAGGACTGATTCCGATCGGAACCGTGAAATTCCGACGGGAAAAACATGTTTTCCTATCGGAAGAATTTTCGTTCCGATCGGAATCGCATGTTTTTTAAATATGTTTTTTTGCAATATTTCTGTTAATTTCTAAAGTTCCACCATGAAAATTTCCAAATTAAGAGTTGAAGTTACACGCTTTCGAATGATGTATAATAAAGCTGCCTTGCTTTTAAAATGAAAAAAAAGTTTTCCGAAAATTCACAGGATCGTGTTTAACTAAAAATCGCGCTTAAAAGCGATCCGTGTTTTCTCTCACCTGGAAAAGAGCGTTATAATGTGTATGTGTTCGCTATCCATCGGAAAGAAATTTTTTCCATAGGATTTGAAATTTCTTTTCAGTCTCCAACAATCTACCTGTTCCTAAGGTTATAAAACTGAGCACGGTAACCAGTTGTCATTTCAGTCAATTAGATGCTTGAGATTTTAGACTGGTTTCCAATCTCAGCATTATAACTTTCAGCCTAGGTCGGCTTCATGCCCAAGGTGATTTTGAGAGGAAGTGTCTTATCAAATCTGTCGTGTCCGTCATTTTACTAACTGAGCTAGAATTTAAAACTTCCACAATTTTTATCCGAACTTTAAAGTTCATAGGTTTATTTGTAACACTGAAGGTCCATTTTCACTGCCACATTAACACTCCATCGCATCGATGTTTGGAATAAATAAAACATGCTAATAGGATGCACATAATCGAAAACTGTGACGAAAGTACTTGTACGATCTGACAGGAAAATCAATAATAAACAAGAGGGCCATAATGGCCCTATATTGCTCACCTGAGTACAAAAGTACTCTCAGCTTTACCCAAGGGCCTACATTTAAATAATGTTGGTAAAGGTTCTCTTCACAATACTCAAAACGAAATATCTAAGGTCTAGTCGCATTAGTTTCAGAGAAAAATGATTATTTATGTTTTCCTATATAAATCAATGTAAATAAGAGAACCCTGGGGCGTGGCCAATTTTGGCCCAGGGGACATAATTTGAACAAACTTGGTAAGTATCCACTAGACAATGCTACATACCAAATATCTAAGCTTAAGGCATTGAGGTTTCCGGTAAGAAATTTTTAAAAATTGCCTTTTTACATATTAAGGGCCACCGGGGCAGGGCCAATATTGACCCCAGGGCCAACATTTAAACAATGTTGGTAAAGGGTCTCTTCACAAAACTCAAACCAAATATCTAAGGTCTAGTCCTATTAGTTTCGGAGAAAAATGATTTTCCATGTTTTTCCTATATCAGTGGCTCCGTCTGTCTAGATAGACAATGGATGTGCCCGGTTGTGGTCAATTTGATGATGAACAGCGTCGGCTGTGGCTAAGCAGGCCGATCCGTGAATGGCAGTCTTTAGCACACTTCCTGCATTGGAAGTCTGATGACTGCGGCTGGTATGTCACAGTTTTCGCTTTCCTGCATTCTCTTCTGTCCGACCACAGTTGGAGTCTCTTCCCCTCAGCAGTGTTGAGACCAGCACGTACTGTGCTTCGCCATGCGTCGCGGTCTGCTGCAACCTCTTCCCACTTGTCGACGCTGATGTCAGCCGATTTCAGGTCACGCTTGCAGACGTCTTTGTAGCGCAGTGTGGGACGTCCTTTTGGCCGGGAACCTGCAGCCAGTTCTCCGTAGAACATGTCTTTGGGGATGCGACCATCCTTCATGCGGTGGACATGTCCTAGCCATCGTAGGCGGCGTTGTGAGAGGAGGGTGAACATGCTGGGCAACTTTGCTCTGTCAAGGACCTCTGCGTTGGTCACTCTGTCTTGCCATGTAATGCCCAGGATCCTCCTCAGGCACCGCAGGTGGAAGCTGTTCAAGCGGTGCTCTTGTCGTGAGTAGGTGGTCCAGGACTCGCTGCCGTAGAGCAGTGTGCTCAGAACGCAGGCTCTGTACACTGCAACCTTGGTGACTGTGGTCAGCTTGTTGTTTTCCCACACTCTCTTTGTCAGCTTGGACATGGCAGCAGCAGCTTTTCCTATGCGTTTGTTGAGCTCAGGGTCCAGCGAGAGGTTGCTTGTGACGGTTGAGCCCAGATAGGTGAACTGCTCTACCACCTGCAGCGTGTAGTCCCCGATGTTGATGATGGGAGCTTCGCTGACGTCCTGCACCATGATCTCTGTCTTCTTTAGACTAATGGTCAGGCCGAACTCTCTGCATGCATGTGCCATGCGGTCGATTAGCCTCTGGAGCCCTGACTGTGTGTGGGAAGCGAGGGCGGCATCGTCAGCAAAGAGCATTTCCTGAATCAGGATGCGGCGCACTTTGGTCTTCGCTCGGAGGCGTGCCAGGTTGAAAAGTTTGCCGTCTGATCTGGTGTGTAGGTAGACTCCATCATCAGATTCTCGGAACGCGTACGACAGTACGAGGGAGAAGAAGATTCCGAAGAGTGTCGGGGCGAGAACGCAGCCTTGCTTTACACCGCTGCGAATGGGGAAGGGTGCAGAGGATGAGCCATCGAAGTTTACTGTGCCCTGCATGTCTTCGTGGAAGGACGTAACCATGCTGAGCAACTTTGGGGGGCACCCAATCTTTTCAAGGAGCGTGAAGAGGCCCTTTCTGCTCACTAGGTCAAACGCCTTGGTAAGATCGATGAAGGCGATGTAGAGGGGCTGTTGTTGCTCTCTGCTTTTCTCCTGTAGTTGTCTTAAGGAGAATATCATGTCTGTGGTAGATCTCTCTGCTCTGAAACCACACTGGGACTCTGGATAGACTCTCTCAGCAAGTGCTTGTAGTCTCTTTAGTACCACCTTGGCGAAGGCCTTGCCGATGATGCTGAGTAGGGATATGCCTCTGTAGTTGTTACAGTCACTGCGGTCGCCTTTGTTCTTGTACAGCGTGACGATGTTTGCATCTCGCATGTCTTGGGGAACCGTCCCTTCCTCCCAACACTGGCAGAGTAGCTCATGAAGGTGGTTAAGTAGAGCTGGCTTTCCGCACTGAATCACCTCTGCTGGAATGCCGTCTGAGCCTGGTGCTTTCCCATGCGCCAGCGAGTCGATGGCTTTGCTGAGCTCTTCCACTGATGGGGGTAAGTCTAGCTCTTCCATGACAGGCATGGGTGGGATGTTGTTGACAGCTTGTTCGGTGACAATGGTCTCTGTAGAGTAGAGGTCTTGGTAGTGTTCGGCCCACCTCTCCATCTGCTTGGCACGGTCACTGATGACTTCACCGTCCTTGGACTTGAGTGGAGCGATCTTGCTGATGGTGGGGCCGAAAGCTTTCTTCATTCCTTCGTACATGCCATGTATGTTTCCTCTGTCAGCGCAGGTCTGGATTGTCTGACACAGGTTCTGCCAGTAGTCATTTGCACATCGTCTTGCAATCCTCTGAGTGTTGTTTCTGGCTGTTCTTAGGGCTGCGAGGTTCTTGGCAGATGGATCTTTCTTGTAGGCAATCAGGGCTTCTCTTTTGGCTGTGATGGCAGGTTCCATTTCTGCCTGGTGAGTTTCAAACCAGTCCTGATTTTTTCTTTCTTTCTTTCCCCAGACTTGGATGGCGGTGTTGTAGACTGCATTTCGTATCAGCTGCCATTTCTCTTCTAGTGTTGGGGCTGTGTTGTCTTCCAGGGCATCTTGTAACTGAGTGACAAGTTTTGTGCGTGACTCGGGGTTTGACGCTCGCGTGGTGTTGATACGAGGGCGGCCTTTCTGCTTGGTGTGATGGATCTTCTTTGGTAGTAGTCTCAGTTTGCTGCACACCAAGGAGTGGTCTGTGTCGCAGTCGGCGCTCTGGTAACTGCGTGTGACGAGCACACTGTTAAGCACAGCTCTTCTGGTGATGATCATGTCCAGTTGGTGCCAGTGTCCGGATCTTGGATGCCGCCAGGAGACCTTGTGTTGGGGCTTTGTGTTGAAGAACGTGTTGGTGATACACAGCTTGCGAAAGGAGCAGAGCTCCAGCAGCCTCTGTCCGTTGTCGTTCATTTTGCCAACACCAAAGTGACCTAAGCAGTCTGGCCATGAGCTGTGTTCTGCGCCAACTCGGGCGTTGAAGTCGCCTAGCAAGATGATATGCTCAGTCTCTGGGATCTTGTTGATGATGTTGTCCAGATCCTCGTAGAACTGATCTTTCATTTCCTGTGAAGAGCATAAAGTTGGTGCGTAAGCGCTGATGAAGTTGACCATGCCAGAGGAGGTCGACAGGCAGAGAGAAAGGATGCGCTCTGAGCCGCCGGTAGGAGGGACTATCATGGGTAGCAGGCTGTTCTTCACTGCAAAACCGACGCCGTGCAGACGAGGTTCCTCGATGGGTCTGCCCTGCCAGAAGAAGGTATAGTCGTTCTCCCGCAGCATTCCATCTGCAGCTAGCCTGGTCTCTTGCAGTGCCGCTATGTCAATGTTGAGTCTCCTCAGCTCAGAGTCGATGACTGCGGTCTTCCTGCAGTCGTTGATCTGTTGCAGATCGTCGGAAAGTCCTGGACTCATGGTTCTGACGTTCCAGGTGGCCAGTCGTAAGACTGAAGGTTTCTTTTTCTTTTGTTGTTTGCCTGGTGCGGTGATTGCTGTCTGCTTGTCGATGATGATCTATGCTCCAAGCACCCATTGAAGCAGGCAGACAGTGGCGGATCAGCACCCAATTGACCGGGGGCTGCCCAGCTTGGGGCGGGCGGTAGCTGATCAGTGAGGTGCAATGACCTCTCCCACCGTCGGAGGCAACCCGTAGCGCCCGATCCTTACGCCAATCAGGTGAGGCTTATAACTCGTAACTGCTGCCTCCCGTGTTGTTTCTGCTGCGTAGCAGCACCAGAGTGACCTCTCCGGGGCACAATGCCTGGGCGAAGCTTGTGGAGACCCTGGGATGCCCAATCGCCAGAATCCCCCTCTCTGCCTCACTAGTGGGATCCAAAGGAGTGCAGAGCACTACGTTTGGCACCAGTTTGGCTGCAGGAGTTGCCGGAAGGATGACAATAGTCATTCCAACCGCCTTAGGACACCACTCCGGATTTTTTCAGGTTTACTCCTTAGCCTTTTCCTCTCCCGAGGATGCCCACAAGGCAGTGGGAGACTCGTGGAAGGCGGGAACGTCTCTCTTCCCGTACAGGCCCAGAGACACTGCCCACTTTTCCTATATAACTATATGCAAACCAAGAGAACCCTAGGGCGTGGCAGATTTTGGCCCAGGGGACATAATTTGAACAAATTTAGTAGACATCTATTAGACAATGCTACTTACAAAATATCTAAGCTGTACGCATTGTGGTTTGTGAGAAGAAGCTTTTTAAAAATTTCCTATATAAGTCTATGTAAAATGAAGTGACCCCTGGGGCGGGGCAAATTTTGACCCCAGGGAAATAATTTGAACAATCTGTGTACCACTAGAGGATGCTTAATGCCAAATATCTAAGCTCTAGGCCTTGTGGTTTCAGACAAGAAGATTTTTAAAGTTTTTCCTATATAAGTCTATATAAAATGAAGTGACCCCTGGGGCGGGGCCAATTTTGACCCCAGGGAAATAATTTGAACAATCTCTGTAGAGTTCCACTAGAGGGTGCTAAATGCCAAATATCTAAGCTCTAGGCCTTGTGGTTTCAGACAAGAAGATTTTTAAAGTTTTTCCTATATAAGTCTATGTAAAATGAAGTGACCCCTGGGGCGGGGCCAATTTTGACCCCAGGGAAATAATTTGAACAATCTTTGTAGAGTTCCACTAGAGGGTGCTAAATGCCAAATATCTAAGCTCTAGGCCTTGTGGTTTCAGACAAGAAGATTTTTAAAGTTTTTCCTATATAAGTCTATATAAAATGAAGTGACCCCTGGGGCAGGGCCAATTTTGATCCAAGGGAAATAATTTGAACAATCTTTGTAGAGTTCCACTAGAGGGTGCTAAATGCCAAATATCTAAGCTCTAGGCCTTGTGGTTTCAGACAAGAAGATTTTTAAAGTTTTTCCTATATAAGTCTATGTAAAATGAAGTGACCCCTGGGGCGGGGCCAATTTTGACCCCAGGGAAATAATTTGAACAATCTTTGTAGAGTTCCACTAGAGGGTGCTAAAGGCCAAATATCTAAGCTCTAGGCCTTGTGGTTTCAGACAAGAAGATTTTTAAAGTTTTTCCTATATAAGTCTATATAAAATGAAGTGACCCCTGGGGCGGGGCCATTTTGACCCCAGGGAAATAATTTGAACAATCTCTGTAGAGTTCCACTAGAGGATGCTTAATGCCAAATATCTAAGCTCTAGGCCTTGTGGTTTCAGACAAGAAGATTTTTAAAGGTTTTCCTATGTAAGTCTATATAAAATGAAGTGACCCCTGGGGTGGGGCCAATTTTGACCCCAGGGAAATAATTTGAACAATCTTTGTAGAGTTCCAATAGAGGGTGCTAAATGCCAAATATCTAAGCTCTAGGCCTTGAGGTTTCAGACAAGAAGATTTTTAAAGTTTTTCCTATATAAGTCTGTGTAAAATGAAGTGACCCCTGGGGCGGGGCCAATTTTGACCCCAGGGAAATAATTTGAAAAATCTTTGTAGAGTTCCACTAGAGGGTGCTAAATGCCAAATATCTAAGCTCTAGGCCTTGTGGTTTCAGACAAGAAGATTTTTAAAGTTTTTCCTATATAAGTCTATATAAAATGAAGTGACCCCTGGGGCGGGGCCAATTTTGACCCCAGGGAAATAATTTGAACAATCTTTGTAGAGTTCCAATAGAGGGTGCTAAATGCCAAATATCTAAGCTCTAGGCCTTGTGGTTTCAGACAAGAAGATTTTTAAAGTTTTTCCTATATAAGTCTATGTAAAATGAAGTGACCCCTGGGGCGGGGCAAATTTTGACCCCAGGGAAATAATTTGAACAATCTTTGTAGAGTTCCACTAGAGGGTGCTAAATGCCAAATATCTAAGCTCTAGGCCTTGTGGTTTCAGACAAGAAGATTTTTAAAGTTTTTCCTATATAAGTCTATATAAAATGAAGTGACCCCTGGGGTGGGGCCAATTTTGACCCCAGGGAAATAATTTGAACAATCTTTGTAGAGTTCCAATAGAGGGTGCTAAATGCCAAATATCTAAGCTCTAGGCCTTGTGGTTTCAGACAAGAAGATTTTTAAAGTTTTTCCTATATAAGTCTATGTAAAATGAAGTGACCCCTGGGGCGGGGCCAATTTTGACCCCAGGGAAATAATTTGAACAATCTTTGTAGAGTTCCACTAGAGGGTGCTAAAGGCCAAATATCTAAGCTCTAGGCCTTGTGGTTTCAGACAAGAAGATTTTTAAAGTTTTTCCTATATAAGTCTATGTAAAATGAAGTGACCCCTGGGGCGGGGCCAATTTTGACCCCAGGGAAATAATTTGAACAATCTTTGTAGAGTTCCACTAGAGGATGCTAAATGCCAAATATCTAAGCTCTAGGCCTTGTGGTTTCAGACAAGAAGATTTTTAAAGTTTTTCCTATATAAGTCTATATAAAACGAAGTGACCCCTGGGGCGGGGCCAATTTTGACCCAAGGGAAATAATTTGAACAATCTTTGTAGAGTTCAACTAGAGGGTGCTTAATGCCAAATATCTAAGCTCTAGGCCATGTGGTTTCAGACAAGAAGATTTTTAAAGTTTTTCCTTTCGGTTGCCATGGCAACCAGAGTTCTGCATGGAACTGATTTCTTTGAACAACTTTGGAAGAGCTTCATGCAAGGAACATCCGTGGCAAGTTTCATCAACTTTGGCCCAGGGGTTTAAGAGGAGATGTTGTTTAAAGCAAAAATTGACGACGGACGACGCACGACGGACACAGGGCGATCCTAAAAGCTCACCATGAGCACAAGTGCTCAGGTGAGCTAAAAAGTAAAGTAATCTTACAGCTCAGAGGAATATATCAACCTCAAAATAAAATGAAAATAAGACTGATCATGCGGTGAGGGTAGTAAAATCTACCAGGAACAAAATCTAGTACTGTACCTGTGTTAAGAATATGTTGCACAACATGATTTGCTGTCATTATGTATCTGGAACCGACCCTAAATCCTGTTCCAGTCCATGTTTCGGTACCATTCGAGCAGCAAATCTGGCAAACCCACTGAGCTGCTTCAACTGCCACTGAGGTTTCGAACACATGATATACCAAAGGAGCTTTTCTTGTGTCAATAAAATTACCCAATGGTCGAGTATAATCCGGACCGGGACCCCAGGGTTCAGCGTACTGTCGTGTCTCTTCTTTTTTAGCTTCTGATGCCGAGTAGTAACTATTGAAAATGCCTCGCTTTGCTGATTCTGTAAATTTTGATGAATAGAACAATAATATTTATAAAAATATGTATTATGGAGGGCTGAAGAAAACAAAGTGGTCCGGTATGCCTAAATCGCTCATCTGAGAATCATGGCGAAGTTGAAATCTGTAATAAAGCATCAATCTAGGTAAGCAGTTATAAGACAGATAATTTGTCCTCTGTAGGGTAACTCTTCCTCGTAAGGAAGTCTTCCCCTAATGGGAAAACATTATACTTACTAAAACTTGCAATAATTGTGATATATTTGCATTATTTAATTAAAATACACATTTATACAAATATTTACAGTGCACATTTTGCATTTTTCACTTGTTTTATAACCCGACTTGTCTTTTTGTGTATCGGAAAAAATACAATGGTACATGATTCAAAAAACGTTCATTTTTGAAGTTTTTGGACAAATTTTATCCAAAAAAAATTATATCACTGCAGATATAAATGTTCTTATTAAAAAGTTCATATAAGAAAATAAAGGCAATATTAATTTCCCCCGGTTATTCGTAACAAGAAAAGTATAACACAGATGTGTTATATGTGGACGACATTTAAAAGTAGTTAGATGTTGGGTGTAAGAGTTCATGCAGGTGATGCATTTTTTAAACAAAGAAAGAATAAAGTGATAATATATTGTTGTCTTTTATTGGCAAAGGGTATTGAACATTGACGGATGTGCTTGTGTATTACATGTAGTTGTGGAACGTGTTGTATACAAGGAGTGCGGTTTGAAATGAAATATACCGGAAATGGTATGGCCAGGGGTTTATGATAAAATTTGTGTGCTGAACATTTACAAGATTGCAGTAAATGTAGTGAATGATTTGAAAACAAACGACTTGAACAGTTTTCCTTTTAAATATAATGATAACTAGCTGGAAAATAGTGAAAGAGATGGTTGCTATGGTAGCATGCATTATGATGAAGAATAACCAGAACTATATGTGTTGATATGTATTCATTTCAGGATACAAAATAATTTCTCACATTTTAATGATTTACTACACTCCTCCTTGCACTTTATCGATAAAAATGAAAAGAAACAGCATTTAAAAAACGACAAAATGTCTTTCAATGAAATTTTGCACAAATGAATGTTAATTTTGTTTGGTTTGATAATTTTCTTTTAATCGATGGTCGAACAAGGAGGAGTGTAGTGGATCGTTAAGAGAACTCAAAATTTCATAAATGTAACTGATTTTTCATTATTGTCATTGAAGATTTTCATAAGTAGATACTCTACTGGGAGCATTGTAAGCCATTCCTCCTTGAACTATTGTTTTCCCGATATCAACAGCAGCTCAAGATAATGTGAGACCTTGCAATTTGTGGACAGTTACACCAACATTTTCATGAAGGAGTTACATGGAAGTTAAAAATTATCATAGCACTAACCACATTACAATGAATTTGCTCTATATTAACTCAAAAGTACCTTTCAAATTGCCTTACAACGTACATGGCAATTTCTTTGGTACTTTCAGGATGAAAATCTTTACTAACTTTCTTTATTCAGACACAGCAATTTGATCCCGTAAACCAGGGGACTGGGGGTGGGATGGGTTGGGATGGGACACTGCAATACCACCTCAAACCAAATTATTCTGAACAACAGAGAAAGACATACAAAAATGGTTATACAATTTTTATTTACTTTATAGGCACGAAATCACCTTCTTCTTGTAAAACAGAAACCCACTTGAACCGTCAATTTCAACATCAGAAACATTTGTAAACAAAGAACCATAAATAGGTCACATTCACGCGCCAAAATCAAGTCACAGGATCGCAAATATCCGTAAACAAAACACAAACTTCAATATCTGCCAAGAATAACTATCTGAACAATGTCTCTTACTACATGTACACTCTTTCTATAACTGCTTACAACAATAAACTTTCAATTCGCATATATTTTAATTAAAAGAAAACACCAACTCATCGATCTATTTATATAATCTATTTATATCTATACTCTCTATATAGATCTATTTATATACTCAATTATAAATAGCTTCAGCTGGTACTTAACGTTCGCTTACACTTAAAAGAAAACACAAAACTCATCGTTCACTTTTATAACCTGGCCACATTCCTGATCAACAGTGATCTAGAGAAAAAAACTATCTAGTTGATGTAGATAACAAAAACTTAGCGCAAACAATCCTATATGACTATATCCACTCGCACTACCTAATCATGTACACATGCTTTGCGTGCTGAACGCCATATTGAAAAACCAGAGGGGTCAGTTAAAAGTTATCACGAGAAATCACAACAATCAATTATCTGACTAAACCTACATGGAATTGCATCTTGGTCATGTAAATATTTTGTTTATATATAAACATAAAACTTTTGCATTCATAACCTCGGAAATAATTTAACAATAAAAGTCCACATAATCAAGCAACATAGAAAATACGTTGACATCTTCCCTCTTACTAATCGGATTTCCTTGGGTAATACCATACCGTTGTACATACAACATGATGAAAAACCAAAAGGGCGGGTACTCAATGATCTTGCGGAGACCAGAGCACCTGGAGTCTACTCAGCATGAACACGATGACAAAGATAAAAGAAAAATATCGAGCTTCTATGTTCTTATATCCATTTCCCCATAAGCCTCTATAACTCTGAAACCGCTGCAACAGTCATGTAACCAAAGAAATAAGCATAATGATCAATTGAAGATGGGTTCATCACCAGACATGCAGAGTGCTGCAGAATATCATATTGGTAACTTTTCTTTTTCAATTAACGCTAGATAGCTTTTACGAATAACCGGGAGAAATGTTACATTGACTGTTATTTTCAATAAAATCTCAATAAAACTGGATGTGAAATACCTTGTTGTAAGAGTGATTTTAAACTGCATCTGTACTTTTGAATTAAATCTCGGTATCGGCGATAAAAGTTACAGAACGTTTCCCGTCATTTGTGAAACGGAAAACCTTGTTTTAAAAGTTTTTCTGTAATGCTAAGATTACGTTCATTGAAATCATTGACATCATTGCAAGCTCTAGAATCCGAACAAGTTGCGAGATATGAACCCCGTAAGATGTTGCGCGAGGAAGATCGCCGTATAAAAACCGAAAGTTTACTATACTAAAATTAAAATCATATCTTTATCATATATTTTAATAGTGACGTAGCCATTTTGAATAGAAAGATTTTGATCAAGAAAGTTTGCTTGCTTATATGAAGTGTTTGCTGTATTAAGTTGTAGTTTGTTAGAATAAAAAATTAGTAAGCAGAGATGGAAAATGGTTAATATTCAACGAAACATCAAGGTACTTCGAGATGTTGTTTAAGGCTGAAATAATGTCATTTTGATGTTCGGTAGAAAGAGATAAAATAAAATCTCTTTCATAACTGTATAAACAGATCAGCAACAACGGGTGAAAATGTGTACCCATAGTAATGCCTTTTACTTTTTTTATAAAAAGAGGTACCAAATCTTATAAAAATATTATCCATTAAAAATGAAAGCGCCTCGATAAGGTCTTGACAGCTCCTTAAAGTATTATTATCATAAGAATCATCTGTAAAAACCGCCCTATGTTCATTACAAGCGATAAAGGTATTATTTTCTTTAGCAAACGTTTTTTCAATGAGATTGTTTCTTGTTAAATTATAAGAGATTGAAGTATACAAAGTAGAAAAATCACACCTAGACAAACAGAACGCCAGAAAACTATTTGATTTAAGCTTCTTTAAAACGTCACTTGAATTGTTTATAGAACAAAATAAATGTTTGCCAGTGGTGTCAAAACCTAATTAAACGTTCTTTTATAGCTGTAAGACAAGATGTTAAAGCACGGAAACTTAAGTAGTTATGAAAGATAAAGAATATGCAAA
The DNA here is from genome assembly GCA_038501625.1 of Corbicula japonica. Classification (NCBI taxonomy): domain Eukaryota; kingdom Metazoa; phylum Mollusca; class Bivalvia; order Venerida; family Cyrenidae; genus Corbicula; species Corbicula japonica. The sequence continues at coordinate 196,629 of JAZAYU010000610.1, forward strand.
CATTGCTTTGTAGGATGGTTTGTGCATCTTAGGCAACCAATACATAGTAGGTACTTTGTCTTGTTTCAGCTCAACACTGATTCTAAATTTTGTAATTCTAAGAGTGTATATCTTGAAGTATGCTGTCATACTCACATATTGTATAAGGAAATTAGAAAACATTTTAAAGCAGCAAGACAAATGAAATATGACTTACTGTTATGTTTATCAGTTTTTACTTTTGGTTTTCTTCCTGCACCGGTGCCAATGTTAATGGTAACATTTCCCGCGTTTTTTCCGATGTTAGTTTGAGTACCACCAATGATTGTCTTTTTGGAGATTATTGTTGTACCTCCGCTTTTGTTCCGGTATACCTTCTTAGAGCTCTTTGTTCGATCAACATCAGAATCTTTAAAAAGGAACATATTTTTATAGAAAAATAACGCTTTCACAACATGTTATTTTGCTACTATTCCAACCCCGTTTCCCTTCATATTATTGGTCGAAACCGAAGGATTTGAGGTGAATGCCGCGTAAGTGACATCATGTAATCTTATGCTACGACGGCTATACATTTTTTTCATATTCCAAAGCACAATCACAATCTCTTGCATGTAATAAATACAAATGACTCTATTCACTTAGGAATCCGGGCTTCGATTGCCCTGTTTTTTTTTTGTTCGTCCGCACTACAAACTTCTTTTTTTAACTAAAAGAGCAAAATATTTCACCTTTAAGTCGAGGATTCATAATAACATGGAAGTTTCTTCTAGAATCAGAATAGACGAATAGAAACTTTTAAAGATTGGGATGGCATGTCTTTTTTCAAAGCGAAAGAAATGTGAATTTTTCAATTCTGGGAAACTGGACTTCCGCATACTTTTGAAATAATTTTTATTTTTTCGACATGCAGACTTTACTTCCTCAAACTAGAATTCTCTATAATCCTTCTGCGTTTTGTTTTTCTTTTTTTTTGGGGGGGGGGGGGGGGGATGGGGGGGTGCTGTGTATTCTGAATGTAGCTTTTCCTTACAAAGATGAACAGTCTGATTCAAGTTTAGGCTAATACTTCACATGCATTTGTACCTGATGAAGAAGAATCTGAACTCGAGTCCGAAGAGCTGGTGGTGTCGTCGCTTGTCGAAACGTTTCTCTTTGTGGAATGTATTTTATGACTTGGCTTGGTTTTCTTGTCTTCTTGATCGTTTTGCTCACTCTTTAGAAAAAACACAAATGTTAAGTTTTTTGCTTTACTTAAAATGTGTGTGAAAAAAGAGAATGCTCCTTTTTTATTCGATAAGTTATGCGTGTTGCCATCTCATTCTGTCCTCACAGTTAGTTAATCTACTGTTTCTTTATTATTTTAGCTGATTGCTTGCTGCAAGTTTTCTTTTGTAATATGTTTTATTCTATCAAATAACAGCCTGATATTATTATCTATTATCACTTCAGCTCTTTGTGTTTCCCTCTCCTGCTGCCATGTTTGTCTACTGTTGCGAAGCCACGAGTGAAAATACATAATTCCGAAGTTCACGAGTGAAATATACTTCTATCTTTCACTGGTAAAAAACTTTTCTTGTTATTTTAGTGCAAAATTTGTGTGAATTTGACAGGAAAGTTGCAAGAAATAGCGCCAAAACCGCTTGTTTATGACGTGACGTCATGACGTCAAATATACAAAATTGAGCCCGTTTTCTAAACGTTCTCATTTGGTTTGTTATTGGCGTTTGGGTACCAACGTGAACAAGACAGTGAAAATAAAAATGATATTCCACTGTTTGAAAACAGTGAAATACCATTCTTATTTCACCTGGAAAATTCTTTAATCATTGAAAAGCATAAAATAAATTGTTTCTTTAATCGACTTATTATCACCAGATAAGCAGTTGCATTTGGACTTGATGTGGAAGATTTTGTTCATAATCAAATAAACTTTAAAACATCTAAGAACAAAAATAAGCATAAAAGGTGGATACGTTTTATTTCTGTTTAGACTATTTTAATTCGGTCATATTTAAACAAAACATGACAATGTCACCTTTTTTATCATTTCCTGGTTGTTCCCTTTTCTTTCTGCTATCACGAAAGGTTTGTCTACTGTTGTACATTGGTTAGTGGCAACTCTTATGTAATTTTCATTATTGAGCTGGTTTGTTGCTAGTTGTATTTTAGTATGTTTTGATTCTATCATACAAACAGCCTGGCAATTTTACCTTTTTATCACTCTGTTTGTTACCGCCTTCTTCTGTTTTCACTGACGCTTTGTCTATTGTTGCACCTTGGTTAGTAGCAACTTTTACGTCACTCTCATCTTGCTGTGGTTGTGCGAGATTCTTTCGACCATCTTGTTTGTACTTCTTGTTTCTACCTTCACAACATTTGCTCAACACTTTTCCCATTGAATCTGGAATTGTAAATAGGAAGAGCATATTTTATTTTCAGAAAGCTGTTATTATGAAAACTTAGTGCAGGTTTTACCCTTTACCCAAATGCGGGTGCGGAGGAAAAAAACTTTAAAAGAGAAATTTAAGCAATTTCTTACATTGAAAACATTCTTTCTGTGTGAATTCAAACTTGCTCTCTATTTCTATTTTATTTTGATTTTTGCAAAAAAAAGCAACATATGCATATCAGGAATCGCCACACTCAAAAAACACAGCCTCCCTACGCAGCGAAAAAGAAGAGAGGAAGAGAGAGAGCGCTAGTTTTATACAAGTATGTCAATTCAAATAGGACGCTACAAACAATTAACGAAGAAGAGAACCTTTAAGGATACCGCCTTGGAAGGGTCAGTGGCAAAACAAATTGCCACTGGGGGTTTAAACCAGTTTCTAGGGTGCACCAACCTCACACTTGCCCCAACAGGTTCTCGTATCACAAAACAAGAACAAATTGTCTTGGTGAAATAACTCCAACCCACCCATAAGCTCAACAATGTTGCAAGACATTTAACATTCTTATGCTCCAGAAATGTAACATCCAGCTAAAAGAAACTTTGAAATCAGAAAAAACAAATGTACGTTTATGAAATATAGATTTCATACATCAAACTCACTTCAGCTATTTCATCACAAATTATTCAATTTTAAGTAAAAACAAGAAAAAAACGTCGCCACGCGCCGAAAACCAGGTTTTCATTTAATACTTGTATTTGATATCAATAGATCACAGCTAAATCAAGTTATTATGCAGAAATTGAATTTCCGTGACCATGACCTTGATCAAAGAGATCTGAGGCGCAATCCCGAGTTGCGTCTTCGTATAAGCTTTCCACACACCAAGTTTGGTGTCAATAGATCAAAGAAAACTGAAGTTATTACATGGAAACTGATTTTCTATTTTAAGAAACAAGTAACAGTGACCTTAACCTTGATCAAAGACACATGCGAAGCAATTTCAAGTTGCATCCCATATAAGCTTACCACACACTAGCTTTGGTGTCAATAGGTCAAAGCAAACTCAAGTCATTGAGCAGAAACTGAATTTCTTTTTAAAGCAACAGTGACTTTGACCTTAATCACAGACATCAAGGTAGCAATCTCAAGTTGTGTCTTGATATAAGCTACCCACATACCAAGTTTGGTGTAAATAGGTCACAGCTTACTCAAATTATAATGTGGAACCTGAATTTCTATTTTTTGAAAAAGTGATCTTGACCTTGATCACAGACACCAGGTAGCAATCCTGAGTAGCATCTTGATATAAGCTACCGACACACCAAACTTTGGCATAAATAGGCAAAGTAAACTTAAGTTATTGAGCAGAAACGGAATTTCTATAATATTTAGCAACAGTGACCTTGACCATAACCAGAGACACTTGGGTGATAATCTCAAGCTGCCTCTTGATATAAGCAATCCACATACCAAGTTTAGCGACAATAGGCAATTTGGCGTCAATAGACAACTTTCACAAAAAACTTAAAACTTCTCAGGGAAAAGGGGTCATAACATTGGCAAAATATAGCCAGGGGTTATGAAACTTGCCCTGATTATTGGTACTGTGATGTTAGACAAATAAGTTAAGTTTTAAAGCTCTACCTTGAACAGTTACTTAACACAATACTAATACAACTTTTAACAAAAAACTTAACAAAATTCTAAGTGAAAAAGGGGCATAACTTTGGCAAAATACAGTCAAGGATTTTAAACTTGCCCTGATTATTGATATTGTGATGTCCGACAACTATGTTAAGTTTCAAAGCTGTACCTTGAACAGTTACTGAGAAAAAGACAACTTTAACACAAAAAACTTAACCAAAATTCTAAGTAAAAAAGGGGCATAACTTTTGCAAAATACAGTCAGGGGTTATGAAACTTGTCCTGATAATTAGTATTGTGATCTCCGACAACTATGTTAAGTTTCAAAGCTCTACCTTGAACAGTTACTGAGAAAAAGACGATACAACTTTAACAAAAAAATTAAACAAAATTCTAAGTGAAAAAGGGGCATGATTTTGGTAAAATACACTCAGGGGTTATGTAACTTGTCCTGATAATTAGTATTGTGATGTCAGATAACTATGTTAAGTTTTAAAGCTCTACATTGAACGGTTACTGAGAAAAAGACAACTTTAACAAAAAACTTAACCAAATGTTGACGCCTGCCCGCCGCCCAACGACATACCCCAAATCTAATAACCAGGATTTTTCTAAAGAAAACCTGGTTAACTTGATTGTGTCCTAAGGACCTTGATGCCCCACTACTGCAGTTACAATAATTTATGACTAACTCAAACAAAGGGCCATAATTTTGCTGAAAATGGTTGCATGACAAATTCGTTAACAACAATCTACATATCATGTCTAATCATCTGTGTAAGTCAGCCAATTTATTACTAAAATAAACGAAGGGCCATAAGAATGGTAAAATGGCCACAGGAGAAAATCTTTTCTTTACGGCAATCTTACTCATCCTGCTTGATCATCAGTGCAAGTTTGAAAGAAATCCGCCCTTCAGGTTAATAAAGAGTGGATGCCAACATTTTATAACTGCGATTAACAAAGCATAATAATTCTTGTACAATTGGTCACAGGAAAACATATTTTCTTTACGATCATCTACCCATCCTGCTTGATCATCTATGCAAGCTTGAAAGAAATCCGCCATGAGGTTAATAAGGAGTTGATGCCTCAAATTGTATTACTGATATTAACAAATGGCCAGCAAAAAAAACGTTCAACGATCATCTACACATCCTGCTCGATCATCTGTGCAGGTTTGAAAGAAATCCGCCAGAAAGTCACCGAAGAGTTGAAGCCACAAGACTTGGATGATGGACGGGTACGGACGTCCGGATGAGTGCAATTTTACGTCGTTGGGGCATAAAAACAAAAGTCGCTGTAATGCGAGTTCCACTCGTTCGCGTCGGCCATGAAAATATGTACCGGTATCTGTTATCTGTTAAATTATCGGTTTAAAGGTACCAAGTTTATGTATATGATTATAATTTATAAGTTAACTACCTTTTGGGAGGAAAAGTCCAAATTATTATGAGGAAGGTTCGAAATTTGAAATTACTTTACAAAATACTGTTTTCTTTAGCAGTCAATAATCTTAACAAGTTTAGGCAAAATCAAAGGAGCTAATTCTTACTAATATGTTAAAAGGTCGCATGCAAACGGTTTTTCATTTGTTTTAGTATGTGCTCGGTAATTAGAACATGAATTAGCAATTATTAGGCTACATTGAGCTTGCAAACATTAACTACATCCTTAGCTAAATACATTTCTTTACTAAAATCTAGGTGGCAATAAGTATTCCCCCCAAAATTTATTTTTGAAATTTTAGCCTGTTTGCGACCCCTTATTAATACATGTATCTCGTTTGGTTTGACGCGCAATAGTCTTGTCTATTTCTATTAATAGAACCATTAGAATCATGAAATTGAATTCTTCATCTAACAACAACAGAGCAATTCTTAAGTAAACTTAAATGAACATAATGATCACTTAACAATATAATTTATAGTCTTGAGAAATTCAAGATATTAAGACTTTATACCGTTTTGCTATCTTAATTTAACCTAATTTATTGTTCTACTTTCGGTTTCAATTACGATCGTGTATTCACAAAACAAACAAGTGGATTTTTCATCGACACACATGTTTACAAATGTATTAAAGAATATGTTAAACCTTTCTTGAAAGATAAGTCAAAGCGACACAAAAATATAATGTGAGTCGAAACGATATTTATTTGTAAACAAAGAACATATATATACATACATTTCACACTCACCTGTTATTGGAAATCCCCATTAACATTTCCGCAGTATTCTCCCTTCACATTCGATACAAATTTTAGCTTTCCGAAAAAGCTCATCTGTCGCGATAAAGGTGCCAGGAATAAAAGAAGGGTTTTCAAATATCAAAATTTATCATTAAAACCCTATATGGCCTGTTAACATAGTAAATGTAATGTGACGGAAGGACGAATGAACGAGCGAATGATCCAACAAATGGACAAGTGCATGGATGTCAGTTTAAACTGCTTAAACTTCAACAGAGAATAAACTTTCCCTGAATAGGCTATAATTATCAAATTATCAAATAAGTGGTTCAACCTCGTTAAATTTCCTTCAAGTTTGATTTATTATTGTTCAAAGTATCAATCAGCAATTTCATTGAAACATTTAGCAAGGTGTGCATTAACCTTACATCAAAAGCAATAAAACAAAAGATACTACCACAGCATTAATGATAAAAAGTTAGACGTTCAGTGCTTATGTGGCGTAAGTTTACATTCTTAACAATAGAATGCGATGACGAAATTCTAACTGGTCCATAGAACATTGAGTAAACATGTGTCTCTATATATGATAAGCAAGGAGCCTGCTTTTACACAGTGCAAATAGTCTGCCTGTGCATCTAAAACTTTCGGGTGGGCAGAGAGTAACCCAATCAAACCGAGAGTAAGGGTTTTGGATAAATCCATTTACATTTTGGCCTATTTTTATTTGTTTTGAAGAATATTGAAAAATAAATATAATATAGCGCCTGATACATATGATATCAAAGCAAAAACTCGTTACATACTGCGGAAAATCTATGCCTGTGCTTCTTGTCGGTTTATGATCAACTAGTTTCACCGAGATTTCAGGAACAATTGCCGATGCATGTATTTAAAAAATAAATACTACAATGCTTAGTTAAGTCATTCCAATGTTCCGTGCACTTCTTTTGTACAACATACCTTTTATCTGTAATCAGAGCTCGGTGATTGGTGACAGTGACTCGCCTAATATTGTTGTACGCAAAACACAGCTGTTGCAGAAGCAAAGAAACCGCCGATTTAGTGAATTTTGCAGAGTCCCCGATATAGGTAGGAACCGGTTTATTAGATAATACATGTAGTTTCGCACATAATCGCAAGAACCGGTTATATCTCCATATTGTAACAGTGCGGCTGTTGTTCAAATTGACACATTAAAATAGATGAAAAGGGAACTTTGAAGACCCTCGACCACGACAAATATGAAAATATTGCAGGCTCGGTTTGATTGAGCCTGTTCATGGGCAGCAATGGAAATGCTTATTACTGCCCAAGCCGCCTAGCACCGGGTTGAGCGCAACTCAATATTTACACCAATAAACAGTACAATTTAGATCCATTCAAAACGATGGTATGCATATGGCGGTGAACATGAAACCTTCAATGCGGTATTTTCAGATTAATACCATTCCATGTTCAGCGGCGTATGGTCCCCAGATAAAAAATGGGCTTGCCCTAAACGAGAAAACAATGGGCGGAACTAAACAGAATAGAATTTTGAGAGGGGATATTGGAATATAAATCCTGCATATCACAGACAACGCCAAAGGCAAAATTTAAAAGGCAGGAAGTTTATCCTTGGGGCTGATTGAACAATATCTAAATTTCAATTGGCTGGGATATTGAAAACACCCATCTTTAAACTGGCCTAAATGTTAAAAACAAAAAGTAAATTTAGAAGTACTATTAACATAGTACATAAATGTCGTGCTTTACGACCTTCAAAGGACATAACTGATAACAGAACTGATTGAATGTAAGAATCGAGCTATGTTTACACTGCTGAGAACTGCAAGAACAACAACACAAGTGGAAACGAAAATGGGTTATCGCAGTTTATAACTTCATACTATGAGGAAATGTTGTGTCTGAAACAAGGATAAGAGAAATATTGATGGAATATGGCAAAATTATGCCAGTCATGTTATAAAATTGCAGATATTTATTCTGCCAAAATAGGTCGGAACATGCGGACAGGAAAATTACGTTAGGCGACGTAACGTGTAAATTGCTAATATAAAAAATAAAAAATGTCAAATATCAATACAAAATTAATGAAAAATGTTGAATAAGCATTTACGACGTCATATTTATCGGACTAGCTTACCATCATGAATAATTCTGTCACTAAAATATTTTTTCTGTTTATTTTAGAAACATGTATCATTCATAAGATACCAAGCCATTAAAACACTACATAATCAGGTCCTCTTTCCATGTCTTTTGAGGCTTGGTAATTCCTAATTAATTTCTTAAAATGGTAAGAGAATTCATCGACCTAATTGTTTTAACCAACATAACAATTTTAGTTAATTGCTTGCATCAGCGAATTGCCTCTGTCTATGGTTAATAGATGATATAATGTAACCATAAAAAATCCAGAATTAGAAATATGGCCTTCAGTCAGAGTTTTTTCCCCAATACTATGACAAAAGATAAAATCAGTTTAACATCGATAATATGCGTTATTTTATTTCACACTAAAATTGGCTTTAAAACGTAGGTTAGGCATTCAATGTCACCCAACACGAAATAGAAGAAATATTGCCAGCTCAGCTTATTTTAAGAACGTAATGGTTATGCATTTTACCGCCCACGCTACCCTAGCTCAAGGTTGAGATCAAATTGACATTTTGCACAAGCAAAAGAACTTCTTATCAATACCTAATGATAAGATGAATTCGACGTTTCAATAAGATTTAAGAATAGAGGAGCTACATGTACAAGTTTAAGGTGAAAAAAGTTCTGCAGCGTTTCATGCTTATTACGCATGCGTTTAGTATTTCGGGAAAATTCAACCCAAGGCTTCAGATACCAGATACAGACGTTGTCATAAGAACCAAAATATCGAACGTTTACGTTACTTGTCCGGAAATTACGTTGAATTCCCGATTTTTCAAACGTTTGTATTCGGCACATTAGACACCAGGGTGAGGTTCTAGTCGTTATTGACAGTGATACCCGCTCATAGAGAGAATCGAACTTACAACGCCATAGCTACAACCCCGAGACAATGAAATCCGAGCTTGCGCCCTTAAAGGATGTAAAAGTAACACTGATAAATGATATATCGGTTTCAAATTTATACTAAAGGCAATACTGATTTATTGCACGGGGAGACTTTTTGCGGCCGCTAAAGTGCACAAAGTGTAATTGTAATTTTGTAAATGATAAAAACCAAGACTGAAAGAAGAATCTCTACGCTCCCACACTGACGATCTCTACGCTCCCACACTGACGATCTATGCGCTCCCACATTGACGATCTCTACGCTCCCACACTGACGATCTCTGCGCTCTCACACTGACGATCTATGCGCTCCCACACTGACGATCTCTACGCTCGCACACTGACGATTTCTTAATTGTTAAAACTTTACTTAATAAACACTGACTTAAATTTTCCTTTGACCCAGATTTCTGTTTCACGCGAATACATCGACATACTAAGATAAGACAAAACTCAAATTAAATACGTTATACTCCATTAACAGCTGAATGTATTTACATGTAGAAGATGACAAGCAGTGTAAATCTTATAGATCTGGTCGGGTACGAATTTTATCTGACTAGTTTCACAGTGGTTTTGTGCGTTTTGCCGTTTTTGTATTTACGGTACACCATAACCCTGGTAGGATGTTATTGTCTATGGAATTTACTTTGTTGGGCTTGGAGAAAGATCTTCGAAACCAAGATAGATACCAAAGGACGAGGCGTGTTCATCACTGGGTGTGATTCAGGTACTATTCATTTATGATAACGTGGAAGTGACGTATAGTTGATTTTTGATATCTAGACAGTCAAGTGATATTTTGTTAAACAAAACGAATGATTTTACTGACATAGGCCTATTTCGTTGCAGTAAGCTATTTTAGATAGAAGACATACACGTATAAAGAGTTTAACTATTTCTATGTACTATTTAACCTTTTAGCGCAAACTTCTTTGTCAAGCGACTGTCTAGATATAGCTATATATAAGTGCTGCAGCTTCGTCAACCGGTAAACACGGGTTTTAAGGCCAATTTCTGCATCAGTACTAGATAAAATTTCCATAATATTTTTATTTTAGTTGGTTAAATTTTTCATTCTTCTTTTATTTTATACTCAATTATAAAACAGATCATTTACATCTAACGCCCTTATATTTTCAATCAATATTATGTTACGGAAGTAATGTCGAGTTATTTGTTAAAACTCAGATCAATGAGAATAAAAACTCATATCAAAAAGAGAATAAAAGACTTTACACCATCTTTACAACATTAAAAACAGTTAGTAAATGTGATCATATTTCTAACATTGATTTAACTAAGTGAAGACAATATAGACAGGTACTGCAAATAAAAAAATATATATATATATTTTCAAACATTAGCTAGTTAACTTTCACACTTGGTTACCAACGTGAATGCATTCAGAAACACTTATAACTTGTACCCCAATTATCCTTTTCCTCAATATACGTATACGCCTTTTATCTCATGAGCGAATATTGTACATCCAGATCAGCCAGGCCAGCACATCCATGCCCTCTGATCAAGATCTAAACTGTTCGTTTCTTTGGTCAGAAATAACATTATAAAAAGCGAACAGTGCAGATCTTGATTAGACTACACGGATCTGCCGACTGATATGCAGGAAAGGGTTATACTGATACATTATTTAAATTATTTAGCTTCGTCAAAATATTTTTTTCCAACTGTCGACATCTAATCGATTCCCATCCATCAATCTCTTCAACCTAGAAAATGTTGATCGGCAGTAAAACCAAATATATCAAAAGCAATCACTGGACTTAAAGAAAACCAACGTTGATCATTTCAAATGTTCACGTGTCGTTATGAGGATGCGGTTAGACTGAGGTTAAATGAACAATAATTAAACATAAATAAACGACCCTCTGTGGTTCACCTATGTTGTTAATTATAATAGAAGTTGAAAGCTGGCGTCAGCAATGAATATTTGCTACTTTACCATTTTACAGGTCTCGGGTTCGCATTTGCCCGGCGCCTTGATGAAGATGGGCTTGTGGTGTTCGCCGGATGTCTAAATGGGAAAGGCGAAGGTGCCCGGAAGTTGAAATCTGATTGCTCGAAGAGACTTCACGTTGTTGAGATTGACGTTTCCCAGGAGAAGAGCGTGGAATCGGCGTTAACGTATGTGAGGAACAACCTACCTAGACAAGGTAATTTTACCGAAGATCTAACGTTACATTTTAGGTAATCGAGTACGTCGGTCGTGGATTTCCATATACACTTGAAGTCTAATGTTTCTGTTCCCTTGTACAACTCCCTACTCGAAGCAGACCCTGCCAGATTCGAAGAAGAAAAAGGTTAACATATTTTCCCGACCCTACCCGTGACAATAATGCCAATACGCAATCGTGACCATATGTTGATTCGCCCAAATGGCCAGTCAGTTTTCCACAAACCATGATTATTTAACACGATTGCGGTAGTTTGCGTTTTCACAACGTTATAAGTTTTACGCGTTCACCGTTTCCATAACAATATTGGAACTGGCAAACTCAGGCTTTAAATAGCGACTAATATAATTGATTCACGGGTAATAATTAAAAAAGAAAGTCTTATACATTTCCTTGTAACAAAACCACCCTGAAGAGGATTTAAAACATGCGAACGGTGCTAATGTAAAATTTTCTTTAACCGTTTCCTCCATAAATACGCCTTTTTACGCATGTGCGACCAGTGTAGATCCAGTTCAGCCGGCACATCCGATCTGGATCTGCACTAGTCGCATTTTGGTTAGTATGGCGCACGAAAAGGCTCAAAAGTAAAATGGAGGTGCACCTATATATAAAATCCCCGGTGCACCTGTAAATTTATGCGTTGGACGGGTAAATTTACGCGACGGACGTATAAAATTACAGTTCACCTATAAAAAACCGGTGCACCTCCATTTCAAATAGCGGTGGACCTACAAAAATATACGTCCGTCGTATAAATTTTATGCGTCCAACGTATAAATTACCGATGCACCGCTAATTTACAAGTACACCGGCAATATGAAAATGATCAACCATTCACAACCCTTCAAACAGTTGGTTTTTTTTTTTGCTGAAATAGTAATTTAAAAATTAAAATTAGTTACTTTTTATTTTATTTTTAATTTTGTGCTCTTAAAATTATAAACATAATTTTAATATATCCAGAATTAAATAAACAATTTAAGCATTTTTAAACGAGAAAACGTTTACTGCATTTTTCAACATATCGTTAACACTGCAAAAATTTAAAATGGCGAATGTAAGGCACATTTTGATTGGCTGTCATTAAAATGGGTATAAATAGCGATAGGGTCAAAATCGAAATGTAGGTGCACCGGTAAATTACGCGATGAACGTATAAATATATACGATGGACGTATAAAAATGAAGGTGTATCGCTATTTGAAATGGCGCTGCACCGGTATTGTATAGGTGCACCTGTAAAGTTATACGCCCATCGCGTAAATTTATACGTTCAACGCATAAATTTACACGTGCACCGGTAATTTTGTATGTAGGTGCACCTTCAATTTACTTTTGAGCCTTTTCGTGCGCCATAGGTTAGAGATAACCTAACAAATCAAAAAGCGAACAGTTTAGATCATGATCAGACGACACGGATGTGACAGTATTAGTACCTTCAGGCATATTACTTTTTATATTTTCAGGTCTTTGGGCAGTAATTAACAACGCCGGCGTGAACATGTTCGGAGAGGTTGAGCTCACCCCGGTGTCTCTCTACGAAAGGGCATTGAACATTAATCTGTTCGGGCCGATACGTGTCATTCAACGGTTTCTTCCTCTCATAAGACAAACAAAAGGTTAGGTCACTATGTGATGTTTTTGTCATGGGTGACACTTGAACATTTCAGAATCAGATATATGTAACAATAATGTCACTGCTTTGAGGTTGGTCGAACTTTTTTCGTAGATTATAAAACTGAGATTGGATCCCACTTTTAAATCTTAAAAGATGATAAGTTGAAAAAGACTCGAGTCTCTTTGCTGACCATTCACAAGCTAGAAATTCGAGACTACGAGTAGTACCCATTAGAGGTTAAGGTTTTGTACCACTGTCGCTGTAACAAACAACAGCCTTTTCCACCTTTTAGTACAGATTTAGCGTGTCACCTAAAACGAGGTATGTTAGATGTTACATCCAATTTTCGCTAGGTAATATTTTGTTTGTGTGTGTGTTTTAAAGATTATTCACAGTTATTCATAAGCTCTCTGTTAAATGATTGTATAATTAATATCGGTTGCCGTCTTGAATTAAGACAGACAAGGCGACCACTTTAAAACACCATTAAACAAAAACGCATTTAAAAAAAACATGTAGCGTTCACGAGTGTTCATAGGGATCATTGATACCGCGAAATAGCTTATGTCACTCCAGTCCGGTTCAACGGACTTGACTCTTCGTGGGATTCATGCTCAAAAGGCTGTTCAATCAAGTATATAGAGAACAAATAACATGTTTAATTATAGGAAGAGTTATCAACATCACCAGTGTTCATGGTCGTATGAACCTGCCAGGCCAATCTAATTACGAAACAGCAAAACATGGTTTAGAGACTATGTCTGATTCCCTGCGCTTAGAGATGAAGAAGTTCGGGGTGACAGTTTGTATAGTGGAACCAGGCATGTACGGGAAATGCACATCAATACAGAACGAGACTGTGGTAACTTCTACAATGATTTTAAAGCCGTATTAACAAAATAAGGACAATTCACGTATCAATAATATATCATAACATTCATATCTTGCTGTGGTTTTAATAGTAAAATAATAAACATATTATGCATATTTTTACTCCTGGAAAAAAACGTCGAAAGTCTATGTCAGTTTGGTATAATACATAATGTACATGCTTTCCTCAAATAATTCTAGAAGTCACGTGGTTTCTTGGTGAGATCTTCTTTACTGAACATTTTTTCCTTATACAGTCATTTTTATTCTTTTATTCTCACAGTCTCAGACTTTTAAATCTCATTTGATGCTCACGCATTAAGGCACATCTGGAAGCAATGATTTTTTCTTCGCTTAAGGAAACCTAATTGTTTCTTCAGATAAAAAGACAAACTCAAGAAGTTGAAGAGATGTGGGAGAAAGCTTCTCCAGAAGTAAAGAAGACATATTCCAAAAAATATTTGATGTCATGGATTCCGCCTGCCGCGAGTGGCCGCTGGCCGCCATCTGATGATGATGTGTATCCGGTTATTAACGCAGTAGAGCACACGGTTTTAAGTGGGTCGCCTAAATCGCGGTATCTGGTGGATGGTTGGGGGAAGCTGGTTCCGTTTATAGACGAATATGCGGTAAGTTAACCTAGAACTTGCAAAAAAATATCATGAATATAATGTTTCACAACTGTCTTACATTGCCTGCATATTTAGGCGGAACTGAGTAAATTGAGTAGCGATGGTTGGTGGCTTCATAAGAAAATATTCCGTAAAAGTGGGTGGGGCCTACCCGGTAGAATTGTGTACGTATCGGAAATTACTGATATGACTAAAACATTATAAGGTCATCGTTGTCAATGCAATTTTTAAACAGTTGCATGATAAAATAGACAATTTTCTTAAATTTTACTGGTCTTTTTGTGAATGGAAGAATTCCCATTTTTTCTCCTTTCAGATGCATGCACGTGTGTACAACATTCTACCAACATGGATTGTGGATAAGTACACTGCCGCTTGGAGAAACTGTTACCGAAGTGTGAAATAATTAAATGGTCACTTATTTCACATGTGTCGTTTGTTACTGAATATTTTTGGTTATTTATTCTAATTATGTGAAGGTCTTGTCATCAATGCTTTAAGATATTACATTTTTTTTTTATTTAGGCGCTGATCATTGATGCCGTACGGGTTCGCTCCCCAGAAATGACAATATCATTAGATTTCAGGAAAACCTTTATGATTATGTTAATATAAGGTAAAAAATTTTATATGGAAAGATAGTCCATAACATATTGATACTTACCTTCTCTGGTATAGTTGTAAAAAAGGGTTGCTTGAAACTGAAATGTGGCTATGAATTAACCAATCATTACAATATTATACATATAGGTATGCTAGCTGTGTTTTTATCTTATTTATGGCTTTGGTACCATGCTCACAGGGTTTTCTGTATAAGGTACGGGTTAAAAATGTAAACTGACTTAGTAGTCCAGTGTCAAAGGTTATAAAACTGAACATGGAAACCAGTCCCAAATCTCAAGCATCCGATTGGCTGAAATGGCGACCAGTCGCCATTTCACCCAATCAGATGCTTGAGATTGAGACTGGTTTCCAATCTCAGCTTTATAACATTGGGACCTGTAATGGATATAGCATGTCCAGCAAATAATGTAGCCTGTTCATGCCTTACAGGGAGAACGTTTTATCTTTCTTGAAGGTGACATAAATGTTTATGTACCTGTTAAACATACCTGTTAAACATAAGCGAAATTAGATCCCCGCGAATTAAAGTGATTCTACAGGTAATCCATCACGATCACAAACGTGAATTTAAAGCTGCCTTTTCACAGTTCTGGATGGAATACTTCAGCATCACAGATGTGGTTCATTTTCATCGTACTGCTATATAATGACATCAGGAGCAAAGTTCGCTCAAAAGTTTTGACAAATCAGTACAGATAAGGACATGTTGAGAGTGAGTTTTACTGCGCTGTTAACACTATAACAACTTTGGTTTCAAATATATTCTCTTGAACAGTAACTGTGTAATAATAAGACATCACATTTACTTTGTTTACAAGTTTTCTGTTTATATTTATTTTAATAAATTTGAATATTTTAAAACACATTATATTTTTGTCCTGGTACGTGACAAGGCACCTTTAAAATGAATTATTAATTAACTCATATCTCATATTGGCCCAGCAGTTCTCGTATTGGCCCTGTTTAGTCTTCATATTTGACATTTCTATTCTGTTAATTAACAAAATTGTCATTAATCAAGTGAATTCACATTGGTCATGTTATTGGGTCTAGGCCTCCGGCCAATATGACAACCGTTGACCCAATTACAGGGCCAATATGAATTCACTTGATTAATAACATTATATAATCATTTTATTAAGTATCACATTGCATGTGATCACGGACGGTGAGTCCACATGTCTGGTCAAATTGTCTGCACAAGTTCATTGGTGTACATTAAACCTGACAATGGCTTTGACAATGACCTTAATTAGATTGTGTCTCAGGTTGATGAGATATATCTGGAAGCAAATTAGCTGTTGTGTTTTTGTGAATTGCACTATTAAAGGAGTTCAGTTATAAAAGTTACCATGGATGGGCAAAAACACGTATTTCGTGACATCGCTGTTATTGTACAGTATACCTAAACGTGGTATCAGGCGCAAATAATATCCACTTGATTTTTTCAGGAGCTTTAATTAATTTTGATGTTTGTCAATTTATCAACCATTTTTCTGTTAAGAACAAATCAGAGCATTTTCACTAATGAAATAATCAACCCTAAAGTAAATTCGTATTAATGTTTTAATGCAAACTTACATTATATTCAAAGACGATCCCGATATTGTTTCTTGTCTATAATTTTTTTTGGAGACTATATAGAATAATTACATATCTTCGTGAGCCTTAAATTTCGCAAGTAAGAATTTTGAAGTGGTTCGCGATGTTAATAGTTAGCGAATTTCAAAATACGACCTAATGACTTTCAGCATTTTCTTTCGAGATACCGACATTGCGATAAAGTATGTCATCGTGTTCATGATTGTTTCATTATTTTCATCACGGAAATTCTGAAAAATTGACCCAAGATCATGAAATTGAAACTGATGGCCAATCTAAAATCTCAAGGATCTGAATGGCGACTGGAGCAATTTGACACATTCTGACCAGAAATGACTAAAAACTGACTTCTTTTGTAAAAAAGTTGACAGTGCTAATTTGGTAAAAAATCACAATAAAGATCCATTACTCCAGAGCGACTATAGCAATCCGGCTGGTTATCAAGTTGCTCCGGGATTATTTGTCCACAAACAATCAAGTATATGTGGAAAAGATTAAATAAGTATTACTAAAAGCCATGAAGTTTGTGAGTGGAGAACTTTTGTAGACGGCCGACTGCTGTACAACGCCGGTTATCGGTGATCATGAAAGACGTCTCTTATTAAAGTGCGTATATGACTAAACAACAGTTTGAACTACAGTTAAGTCTTAGCTAGCTTTCCAGCCTAACAATGCCTTTATCCGCATATCAAGTCTATTCACCATGACAGAAGAATGTTTAAATATTTCTTTTTTTTTAAATTTCTTTTTGTTAGTCTCAAAACACATCAACGACATTTATTTTATTTTTAGTTTTATATAAATGATTATTCTGAAAACAGTTTCTTATGGTACATGTAACAAGAAATATCTTTAAAAAAGATGAAGGCGTTGATGGAAAATTCATTGAAAATGTAAGTTTAAAAAAATGTTGAAGCTGTTGCAACAATTTCACAGAGTGACAATAAGTCGATTAAAGAAGCAATGTCTAACATTAAGTCTTGATCTACATTTATTCAGTTTAAATAAAATACCTCTTGTAGAGTTAGAACTCAAGATGAATAAATGTCCTTGAAATTTAATAAATATAAATAATAAAAGCTTGTTACAAGAGCGAAATCTACCAACTTCTACGTAAATTAACTTGTCCCTCCTGAGTATCGAACCCGGGGCTTCCGCTTTCGAGGCAAGAGAGTTAGCCACCACACTACAGAGAACGTTAATTTCGGTGTTGAAATTAACAATCAGTATCAAAGGAACTTGAAAGGAACCAGTAAGAGCTTTTAAAAACGAAAATGCTCGAACATGTAAGTGCCAGGTAAATACTTACACAAAATATAAAAATCGTTACGGTAATCGTTAACAACACCCACTAACAACAATCGAAATAATTTATTTTTTTTTCCCGCTGCATAATAATAATAAGAAATATCTTTAAAAAAGATAAACGGCGTTGATGGAAAAGATTTATATATACATGTATATAAGAAAGAAAGAAATACAGAGAGGCAAAGCAGACACAGTTTAGTTATTTTAATTTATTTGTTATAGCTGTCGACGAACCCTCCCTGCCTTCTTAGTATGACTTAGAGATTAAGCGACCGAATCATGACAACTCATAAATTTATTGAAAGTGTCTTTCAAAAAAAATGTTGAAGCTGTTGCAACAATTTCATACAGTGATAACAAGTCGATTAAAGATACTGAAGCAAAATATTCAGTTTCAATAAAATACCTCGTGTAGAGTGAGAATTCAAGATGAATAAATGTCCTTGAAATTTAATAAATATAAATAATAACAGCCTGTTACAAGAGCGAAATCTACAAACTTTTACGTATATTAACTTTAAAAAAAGTGTCCGTCCTGAGTATTGAACCCGGGGCCTCCGCTTGAAAGGCGAGAGTGTTAGCCACTACACTACAATAAACTTGTATTTCGTACTTGAAATTAACAATCAGTATCAAAGGAACTAGAAAGGAACCAGTAAGAACTAGGAATATCTACACTTCTCTTCGTTTTACACTGTGTATTGTATGCAAGTGTTTACCTGACACCCAAGAATATTCCATATAATATTGTGTTTAAGCCATCAATATTGACTTAACTGGTTACTTAAATAGTAAATATGTTTTTCCTCCAATACAACGCCCACTTACAACCAATCGAATTAATCTATTTGATTTTTTCCGCTGCATAATAATAAAAATCCCACTAGATACCTCTCCACCCTGCTAGATGCCTCTCTGGTGTAAATAGCTACCAATCGAAATAGTTTATTTCATTTTCCCTCTGCATAATAAGAGAATACGAGTATTATTTACAACATTTCATTGGTCGAAAAACTAGGTCAAAAGTGAGCTTAGACAGCTAACGCCGAAAAATCCCACTAGATACATCGCACCCTGCTAGATGCCTCTCTGGTGTAAATAGCTAGCGATCGAAATAGTTTATTTCATTTTTCCGCTGGATAATAATAGAATACTAGTATTATTTACAACATTTCATTGGTCGAAAAACTAGGTCAAAAGTGAACTTAGACAGCTAACGCCGAATAACGCCGAATAACGCCGAAAAATGTAACGTCAATAAACACAATAGGCACGATACAACTTGTAATTATGGCGTTTACATGCGACACTCACATGGAGGTTGTTGGTTTTCTGAGGTTTCATCTTTAGATGAATTTAATATCAATAGGAATAGCTTTAATGACACAGATCTAAATTACTTGCTGAATAAACAAGATACAATGTCGTAATTATACACCACTGACCGTATAAATGCTCAAACCTGTATTGAAAAAGTTTACACATATCTAAATATTTTAGTAAGTTTTAAGGTGCTACGGCATTTGTCACTGCACTGTCATTGATAAAAAGATTTATCAAAATTATTTAAAAACCAATGTTATTAACATATTTAATTTAATACGCTAAGAAAAGTAAGAACAGTAACGAAAAATAGTTAGACCTTAAGGTGGAATGCGCCGATTTTTCAACTTTCGAGTATTTTAATGAAAATTTGCATGCAGTTAATTGATCATATTTCCGATATGGAACAGAATATCTTGTAAAAATATTTTATTTTGTCTCAAAGATACAGGTCTTCAAAGATGGTCACTAACGGCAGTTTTTGGACATGACGTCAAAAGAACCGTAACTGAATGTTTTCTGCTGTAACTTTGATGTATTTCGAATGTTCCGTTTTCTGTTTTGATAATATTGTACAGAATCAAATTCTCTTTCCACTGATGTAACTTTCATGAGTTTTCACCCAAGATTTACGCGTGACGTCGCCGAAAAGCGCCGTTTCGACCTGAAAAATGACGTGGAGTGTTACTAAATTTTCGTCGCATTTTTCGGAATTGCAAAAAATCTGATCAATAAAATTTTGATTTTTTTGCATATTTCGTTTGTAAATTTTATTTTGAAAATATTTCACAAATAAAAAAGGGGGGTCACCGACTTCGTTTTTGCGTTATTACGTTCACCTTTACCCCTATCCCCTAATTTTAACGACACAATAAAACCTTTCGATTTCGCGTCATACTTCAGCACTATAATAATTCCGTTTTCTGTTTTAATAATATTGTACAGAATCAAATTCTCTTTCCACTGATGTAACGTTCATGAGTTTTCACCCAAGATTTACGCGTGACGTCGCCGAAAAGCTCCGTTTCGACCTGAAAAATGACGTGGAGTTTTACTAAATTTTCGTCGCATTTTTCAGAATTGCAAAAACTCTGATCAATAAAATTTTGATTTTTTTGCATATTTCGTTTGTAAATTTTATTTTGAAAATATTTGACAAATAAAAAAGAGGGGTCACCGACTTCGTTATTGCGTTATTACGTTTACCTTTACCCCTATCCCCCTAATTTTAACGACACAATAAAACGTTTCCATTTCGCGTCATACTTCAACACTATAATAATATTGGTTAAAAATTAAACATATTAAAATTTTAGTTTTGTAAAAGTTTTTTTCACATCAAGAACCATACTTTTGCTTAAACTACAGTTTAAGATTCTAGTAATTTTATACGAACTACATCAGAATTCATGAATAATCAAATTATAACATTAAGCAATAAAATCTATTCAAGTGTTATAATTTGTTGTTTGAAGTTGCTCTAAATTTTACGTAAGGTTTTCAAACTGATAGTAGATCAAATGTATGAATTGAAAATCGAATACAAATCATTTTGAGGCCCCTTACGACGCAGACGACACTAATTTTAATTACAGATATCAGGATATCAGGATATCAAATCAAAACAATGGAGCATAAAACATAGAGATTTTGGTAAGTTGACGCACATTTTTAAAAAACACCCATAATGTAGTTAGACGACGGCACCACACATTTACACATTCGAAAAATTTTATCTATTTTTTCGCCGGTCTGGACTTACATGCTCCTGTAGGTACATGTAATCAATGAGAACAGTATTTATGCTTTTCTTAAGTTAGCTTTTATAAATAAATATTCCGCAAAAATATAACACAATGAATCAAGAGGAAAGACTTTCTAATCAGTCTATGACTGAACATAGTTAAAGTTTAAAAGCTGGACCGGTTTCCGTTGAAAAGAAGTTGCGTGAGCTCCCATTCCCTTTAAAAGGTGAGCTACGCCATGTGTGACATTTTTACAAAGAAATGAATTCATTATCAATTTCTCCGTTACTTCAATAAAGTAATCAAATATACTCATCAAAAAATGAAAACCGGCAGTTTTTAACTTTCCAGAACTATTTGATACATAAACAAAATCTTTTTATTTGAACCCACATTAAATTAACAGCAAGACATTGGTTTCACGTTCCAGAAAAATAAAAAAGCTCGCACAGGTTTTAAACAAGTTCAATTTTTCTTTCAATCAAAAATTCATAAGTCTTCAAGCTGATTTGTGAAAAATCTGCTTTCTTACTTTTGTTTAACATACGTTTAACTAAATACAAAATACAAAAAGTATTTTCCATTATTAAAGAATTTTACTTTTGATTTCTTGATTTCTAATTGTTCGCCAATAGAAATCAACTCGCTAAATTTCAGTACTCTCGCTAGCAACAATTTTTGTTTCGCTGATCTCAAAGTGTGGTCTAAATATTTATGGCGGTCACTGTCCGAAAATGTTAGCATTACACGAGATTTTTTCTGTATAAAACCACCAAATGTTCCAACATTTGCGAGAAAAAGAAGCGTTAGAAAAAGGCAAGAACCAGCATATACGAAATAGCTGAAAACTAGTCATTTCATTAAGACTGATCAAACGCGTAAACAAAGTATTTTTAATTCCGTAAGCTGCTCTTTTTTTCTTTGTGTCGCTTATATACTAAACATTCAACGCAACGCTTAATTTTCCTGATTTTTTTTTTATTTCGCACCATAACAAAGTTCATATAATATTCTGCGCTGTTGTGTAAGATGTTTGGTTCATTATATTATGTCCTCTTTCCTAAGATACAAGAGAAATAGCACTTCATTTATTTGTGTTTCTGTCTATTTGTTAAAACAAGTTTTTCAACAACGGCGCAATATAAGGTTTTGAATTATGTTCGCCTAGTTTACTTCGCCATACTGCCGACATGAGAATAACATTCCATGTAAAACAAATGTATATCACTGTAAGACATTACTTATTTTAAAACTGTAAGTAAAAGGAAGTGCACAACTATGCGCGCTTATAGAGAGGGCGAGACATAAATTAAAGTTGCAGCGCTTAACCCCAACCCCTCCTTCCTGAACATTTTCCTCTCTATATACATAAATACACCGGTACGGGTTTTATCGCGTGTGCGATCAGTGTAGCACCAGTAAGCTGGGAAATTCTTGTCTTCTGATATTGATCTACACTGGTCGCATTCAGAAATAACCTACTGACCCTAAAAGCGAACAGTGTAGATCCTGATCAAACGGCAGCGTACAGATGTGCCAGCTGATCTGGATCTACATTGTACGCCCATGGCATTACAGCTATATCTCATTGAGTAAAGGGTTAGCTGCAAGGGGCGTGTTGGTTTAATTGCTGTACTTAAGTCAAAAACTTGCATTCCGTTTTTAAAAGAAAAACGGTATTTGCACCTTTAAGTATCATAACAATGGACGAAACCATGTTTTAAGTACAAGTTTTTAAGTCGTGTTTGAACCTTCATAACAAACCTTGATTGAAGCAGAATCGCTAGTTTCAATCATATATTATGTATGTTCTTTTTTTTCCAAATGAAAACAATAATCATATTTTGCTGGAATATATTAATCGAATTATTTGTTCGCCGCCAAATTCCTTTTATGATGCGATTTACGCCAACGTTTGCATAAGGGATAGGGGTAAAGGTGAGCGTAATATCGCAAAAACAAAGTCGGTGACCCCCCTTTTTTATTTGTCAAATATTTTCAAAATAAAATTAACAAACGAAATTTGCAAAAAAATCAAAATTTTATTGATCAGATTTTTTGCAATTCCGAAAAATGCGACGAAAATTTTGTAAAACTCCACGTCATTTTTCAGGTCGAAACGGCGCTTTTCGGCGACGTCACGCGTAAATCTTGGGTGAAAACTCATGAAAGTTACATCAGTGGAAAGAGAATTTGATTCTGTACAATATTATTAAAACAGAAAACGGAATTATTATAGTGCTGAAGTATGACGCGAAATGGAAAGGTTTTATTTTGTCGTTAAAATTAGGGGGATAGGGGTAAAGGTGAACGTAATAACGCAAAAACGAAGTCGGTGACCCCCCTTTTTTATTTGTGAAATATTTTCAAAATAAAATTTACAAACGAAATATGCAAAAAAATCAAAATTTTATTGATCAGATTTTTTGCAATTCCGAAAAATGCGACGAAAATTTAGTAAAACTCCACGTCATTTTTCAGGTCGAAACGGCGCTTTTCGGCGACGTCACGCGTAAATCTTGGGTGAAAACTCATGAAAGTTACATCAGTGGAAAGAGAATTTGATTCTGTACAATATTATCAAAACAGAAAACGGAACATTCGAAATACATCAAAGTTACAGCAGAAAACATTCAGTTACGGTTCTTTTGACGTCATGTCCAAAAACTGCCGTTAGTGACCAACTTTGAAGACCTGTATCTTTGAGACAAAATAAAATATTTTTACAAAATATTCGGTTCCATATCGGAAATATGGTCAATTAACTGCATGCAAATTTTCATTAAAATACTCGAAAGTTGAAAAATCGGCGCATTCCACCTTAA